>JAYMFX010040673.1:0-14840 GCA_036784945.1 Monocelis spectator
GGCGCAGGCGTTAAATGCTCAGCCCCAGGGAAACCAAGGATCAAGCTTATGGCTTATCCTCCCTGATCATTATCATTTATTGTAAATATGTCTTTATTGTACTCATGTAACATGTAACAAAAAACATCATATACTTTGTAAATTCTATTATTCAAATCATTAGTGCAATTAATTAAATAAATGGTGAAATATACGATATTTATTTGCAATATAGACTGGAAATTAAATGGAGACAATTATATATTTTAAGATAACGTGTAATCTCTATACAGCGATAATACAATATTTCATTCCCGAGAGTACTTAGCTGGGATTCGAACTCTCGACTGGCCCAGTGAAAAATGCCGATATGGAACCAATATCGGCTTTAAGTCGGGTATGTAACGTTATATCTGTATCATATCCATTTAGTAGATCATTTAATAAATTCTCAAAAAATAGGTCGAAATTCAAGATACTTTTAATGAACAGATATGATGTACCTCACTATATTAAATATGTTACCAAATCGGAATTTTTCACTGGGGGGTGGTCAAGAGTTCTAACCATTCGGCCGGCGCTCTTTACAAAAGAATGACAAATTGAAAGCCTTCTTATGCTGCGTGCTGAATCAGACGTAGAGATCTCTTTCCTAGATAAAGCTTGAAGCAGTATCATACTACTAACAGTAGGGAAAAACCACTTCACATCGTTAATTAAAGTGACTCAAAGTCAAGATTAGCACAACCGCCAGCTAAACTGGTATAATATAAATTAAGAAAGGCAGTGGCACACCTATAAAATTAAATAGAGATGGCCTAAAAATAGGCGACTAATTTCGGATAAATTTAAGGCATCAACGGGTGATAAAACAAAACAAAAACAGGTGCATATAGCTGGGTATATCAAACAGTTTATTACAAAAGAATTAGCATCATATAAAATTAAATGTTAATATTATCAGATATGTATATTGGCACGGATAGATAACATGACATATTACAGGTCACGCGCATAATATATAGAAACACAGCCAAAGACATACAATAAGCGATACAAACAAAGTGATAAAAAAATTAAAAGCATTTTGCAATTATACTCGGTCGAGCATTATGGTGATGTAGTGATATGAACAGCAGAACAGAGAAATTGAAGGCACAGATTCCATGAAGAATAAATTTACTACAATACAAATCTGAGGTGCGCCATGGAGTCAGGCCTCTTCTATCAAGTATGAATTAATGTGATGCAAACAACAGAGTTAAAATCTACACAGATAAATGAACAAAAACAGTAGGTGCAAGGACTGGCATAAGAAATTTTGATTTCAATTCATAGGACAGAAAGAAAATATCTGGTCTCAGAATAAAAGTCTAATTCGATCGATCAAAAATCTCCAAGAAGATTTCACTTTGACAAAAGCATAGATTTATGATTCCAGGAGCCTGTTTCACTTAGGTATAATCTTATCTTATGATCATAGGGTGATAAGATAAGAGTGTAAGCCTCCAGATAAAAAAGTTAATTCAGAAATAACGCATACTACTACTCGCGTAACAGACAGTAGTGAAATTGATTATTTAGATTATTTTCTTTTATTTATGGCGAGAAGAGTTTAGAATTTCCTCATATCTATTATCTATATAATTTTAATCTAGAGCAGCTTCTTTTTCACGAAGAATGCCGTGAGATGCCTGGCCTGCCAAAAGCATAGGATAGCGAGAGTCAGTAACTGGAGGAATATCCACATCATCAGATGCCAGCGAGTGTTCTCGCTGGTCACACGAAATCTCTCCTCACGCATCTAAATGAAAAGGAAACAATATTAATATGCATACGCATCCATAGAAATAAGGAGAATAATAATCTTAGGATTTACTCACCCTTTGATATTCCTGCTCTTTTGCTATGTCTTTGGTTTGGTCAAGTAGTTTTCTAACTCTTATTTCTAAATCATTCAATTTCTCCTCTTTTGCAACAGTATCATACACAATGTTATGAGAACCTGATTTTAGACTGAAGGTCACACGCTGCAAATAATAAACAGAAAAACCTTAATCTTCATATTATAAAGTTGCACTATTATAAAGTTACAATTTAGAGATTTTTAGGTAATGATAACTGCTGATCAGAATCCTATATTACTTAACATATCTGTAGATTTAGCAAATGAAAAATGTCAGTTAAGAATGAAAATAAAAATACCAGTTTGTTAACGATAGAATCCACATTATTCTTAGTTTTAATAGCTTGGAGACAAATGGTATATTCTCCTCCTGCAGATGAGGTGAATGATATCAAACCCTTTGTAGTGTAGGTCTAAACAAATTTTGGAAAATTATTTTCATGAAAGCTGTATTTAAGTAATAGAAATATAAAATGTAGCACATAGAATACATACCCTCATTAAGATACTTTTCTCCTCTTTATCATGCACAGTTACATGCAGGCCAAGAGTAGAATCTGCTAATATATGCTGATTAAGACTTGAATTCCAATACTCCAACAAATATTTACCTAAATAATATAAATCATCGAATCAATTATATGTTTCATCTTATGGAAATACAAGGCAGGTTTATTTAAATTTCTGCGGACCTAAAGGTTCATTAAGATTAGAACAATTTTTATTGAAGGAAACAAACATCAAGAGATTTTTAATTAATAAATAATAAAGCAGTAACATGGAATATTTCTGGTAAGATGGGTTTTTATTATTCCACAACAATTGTTTCAAGTTTAACTGAACTACTGAACTAACTCAATAAGATGAAGTATGATTAATAAAATTAAATGATAGGTGGAAGGACAAATGCATAGGGTAGAAAAATCATCTCCAAAACATCGGCTGTATCGCCATCACCAATAATTTCCAGAGTAGTACAGTAAACCTACAGTAGGTACATACTTTTATTGTTTGTTTGATTTTAAAATACTTATAATAATAGCCTGTTAGTTGGCCCTCCAATCCAAATTTGGCAACGCGGCCCATGCAAAACTGGTAATTTGAAACAATTGTTGTGGAATAATAAAAACAAACTTACCAGAGATATTCTGTGTTATTGCTTTATTATTTAACAATTTTTATATTATTACATACTTTGATAAAATTTAATTTTCTTTGCTTGCATTTGGAGGTGTGCCAAAAAGGCTTGTAGCAGCGTTGTAACCTAACTGACATATAGAGAATTTTTTACTTGCTAAATATAAAGAGTAATACAACCAACATATTTGTGGTTTGGAAGTAAGACATTAAAGTTACTAGATAGTATTGATTTTTGCTGATTGGCAGCTTTTTTAAATAAAATAATTATACCATAGTAACAATTTCAAAGTAAATCAGTACTGAATTAGCAAACTTGAAATATATAAAATACTTATTATAGAGATTAAATTAGACAATTCAAAACTTATTGAAACAATCATCTCTTCTGCACTGCAAGTTACTGCATGTGCTTAAAACTTCAAATTTGAAAATATACTCATTATAAAAATTTACCTGTGAAAGTAAGTTTCATAGGTAACATTTAAAGCTGTTTTCACTTTGATTAGATTGTGAATAACCAATGAATATTATTTAAAGTCTTTAAATGACATTTTCAGAGATTTTCATTTATATTAATCACCAGAAATGAATGAAAAATATATTGATCATCCAAATGGGAATCTCAATACCAATAAAATGGCACAGCAGTCTCATTTATTATAAAATTATAGGGGTTCATTATAGGCTAATGTACAATTTTTTTCTCATCATTTTATTGGAAACAGATGAATTCATACCTGGGTAAACTTGTACAATCATACATAATAAATAAATGCATAGTTAAAACAATTGATTTTAGAAACAACAACAATATATAATCTTAGTCTATATCAGGCAAGAGATTTAGGAAAAAGAAACAATCTGCGAGCAATCATTTTGGGTCCGGATCTTTTTTGATATCAGTAAAATATTTTCAGGATGCATTTTAATTAATCCAGCAGTAGAGGCTCTTACGCTCTTTCCCAGTGATATTTCAAGAATCCCCTTTTTATCATACTATTTTTTTTAGATACAACAATGACCCAAAATGTAAAAATCTGATATATTAGTAGGTTTATTTAAAATATCATGGGTTCAGAAAATAATTTATAATGTTTATAGCTTTCAAAAATATTATATTTAAATATTTCAAACTAATAGCATATACCATTGATTTAAAACCAGGTATGAGTTCACTCTAATTTATAGTGTAAATAACATATTGTCTTTATATAGGGAACTTCCATCCCTATATGAAGACTCAGCTCTCAGTTTTCTATAGGGAAGTTAGAAAACCTTTATTAAAGAGGTTATTATATGATTTCAAGAAATTTGTCAATTAGTTTAGCTAGTCAATGTTAAATGTTTCATAAACAAATAAAGACCTATTATAAAAAGAATAGGATAATTAGGTCACTGGACAATAATATGGGGCCATATTAAAATTGAAAAACTTCCTTATAGAACTGAGAGCTGAGTCTTCATATAGGGAAGTTCCCTATATGAAGACACAGTTATTATTGTAGGACAGTAATAAAGACTCCCTAGAAATAAAAAATTGTCTAATACCTATTTAATTTTATGAATCTTGTTAAAAGAGTGTCTATTTAACCATGAAGCTCCAAAAGATGATAAATGCTTCATTTGCTTTATAAAGAATTTTAAATATTTGGCAGAACTGATAATTGTTTCAATAAATTTTGGAATACCAAATTTAGTGTAATTTCATTTGACTCAAATGTAGCATGTATAATTAATTTAATTTCAGTAATTAAACTGCATTTGACAGTCAATTTTATTTTATATTTAACTATAGTTGACTATAATGAAATAATAATAATAATAGGGATTTAATTTGAAAATTAAGATAGATTTTTACCTTGAACTAGAGTATTCTGAGGCAGTTCTTCAAAAAAACAGTTTGAATCGAGGATATTTAACATAAAATGCAACTTGGCATAGCATGATATAGGTATTAGAATAAAAATTAGAAACAATATCATTTTAAAAGAAACCCTAAAATTCGGGAGAATTCAGATATCGAAACTATATTCAAAATGCTACACTTTTAATATTTCTAACGTATCATTTAAAGCTTTAATTTAAATTCGAAAAGCTATTATTATGTTTGACAATGATTATTAGTCCTAAATAAATTCAAAAATAAAAATATCTATTGAGATATAGATAACCTACTATTAAAGGAAACTTTCATACGATGCATTTCATGTGCATCGTATTTTTATGTAATTTGCAAAATTGAATATATTAATGGACCATATGAATATAATTTATTTTCCATGATCTAATATTATATCTAATTGAGCATGGGCACATCAAATAATTAGAAAGATTACGAATTGCTTTTACCCTAAAATCTTCAGTGCAATTAAGCTGGTGGCAACTTCCAAATGAACATACCTAAAGATCATAAATAAATCAAATATAGTAAATTGAATAATTTTTTTAATTTATGCTCAGCTAACGATAAAGTTATTCGAAAGATCCAAAACCAAAAATATGTCGATTATGTATATATTCACTAACTGTTGTCTAACCATAAAGTTTTATTTACAAAAACACAGAAGAAAGAAAAAGATTATCAAATTCCGTTCTTCATGAATCAGCAATTCCGGTTCTGAAGCCTTTTATAGTGATTTAAACATTTATTACGATTGTGAAATCTAGATTGTGTTTATAAATTTGTAAAAAGCTTGCTATCATTTTATCATCATTATTTTTTAATTAAAATGATATTGCTGGAGATAATATGCAACTTATGTAATAATGGAGCGACTATATACATTTTTATTATTTATCTCTTTTACATATATTATCGAATTGAATGGAAGATAATATATATATATATACTATATTGCTGTGTAGCAATGTAAATATAACAATATTATATAAATAAAAATGTGCTTTATTCAAAAATAAGAGACACAAAACCAATGGGCAACTGAAACAATGAAATAATAACATAGAGGAATACATATTTCACACGACCAAACATAGATATGATAGGATATCAAGGACTTCTATTATTATAATAGAAATCATTGGATGATTTACTGAAGTTACGACTTTCATGACATATTATGATGTTTGATGACAATTGTCATAATTAGAATTTCTATATGATTTTCTATTGATTTTCTTTTCTTTTCAGATTAACTCAGTATTTTGATAAATTTTCAATGAAAGACAAAATTCTTGTTATCATATATTTAGATACCACAGACTTCTTATCAGTCAAATTAGTAGTCCCTGATATTTTACATTATAGGTACTTAAGAATATTCATATATGTAAATATGTGTGTGAATTTTATGAGAAGTGCATTGCATAAATAATGTGTGGAAATATTAGAAGTGTTCTGGAATAAATTCTGGAAGGAACAAGAAAGAATGGTATTTTAATAACAAAAATAGGTTCTTGCAAGAATTAAATCTGGTGTAGGTATATGAAATTTATTATCACTGATCATTATTTAATCCCAAAAGGATAAAAACATTCCGGAATAAAAAGATGTCTTCCTTATGACATCCTGTAAGCATAGAGAATGTTATGATTCTGTAAGGCATACAGATATAGATCACAGTGCATTCAAATAGAAATTATACAAACAAAAATACTTTTATTTACATACAACGTTCAAATAACAATTAAAAAATTAATTAAAAATAACTATATAGCAATACTAAACATCCATTACTCGAGGGTTGTCAACATAAAAGAAAACAGTTCTTTGGGCATTATGAATTTTGCTTTTTTTCACAGGTGTATCAAAATTTGATGAGCTTCCATGCGGTGTAGTAATATCTTCGGAAGATCGTTCATAATCTGAAAATATAGATTCTATATCGCAAGGGGGAATGTGTACATCGAATTCAATACTTTTAGGAGAATTCATGGCACTGTCCTCCAGACAAAGTTGATCATTCATTGGAATATTAAATTGACTTCCATGCAGGATATCGTTATTGCTGGCAGCTTCAATAAGATTGTCAGGACCAGTAACTCCAGATATGTTCATTTCAATTTCCGATAGTTTATCTGGCATGGATTCCACCAGATGGTTAACACACAGTAAGATTGGCTCAATTTCTGTTTGTTGACTCTGAGATTGGACGCGCCGGTCAATGCTAGAACGAACCCGGTTACTGGTGGCTTTAGGGGATTCATTTTGCCTATCAGATAATTGTACCTCCGATAATGATATGAAGGAATGCTCTTCATGATCACAAAGATGAGCACATTTGGACGTTGAGTTATCGTTGCAACATCCTAAAATACAGGGAACAACCGAAATTTGAAATACGATACTGCAAGCGAGTATCACCTTTAATCTTCTGCGAGTGATATACCTACTAATAAAAAAATGCTTCTCTTTTATAGTGCCGATTGGCGACTGTCTCTATCCGATTTTTGTGGATAATGTGCTTGTTACATTAGATATATCTAAGTAAACTACAAATTTTAATCATTAGAAATAAATATTAGATGATCAAAAAACAATTAGCCTTTTATTTTATCTTCTTGCATCTGCCATAATAATAAGTTATCATTTGAAAAATTTAAACAAGAACATGAATGATAGATATATTTATAAAAGTCTATTTTTATTATTTTTGATTTGAGACAATATGTCTTGTTTCAAAATAATTTCTGGCTAATAAGATCAGATGAGGTCATATTATTCATTTATTTATTTCATGTCATTTAAAGAATGAATTACTGATATTGTGATTTAATCGTCTCTCTCTAGTCGAATTGTTTTCCGTTTAGAATATGGATTGATATGTATGGCACACCTAATCCATGTCATCTGCGTGATATTTCAATGTCACAGATATAGTTTAATGATGCATTATAAGAATTAATTGTGCTCCACTCAAGCTGCAAATACATCAAACTCAATTATGTTTAACTACAAATGAATCAATAAATTCTGCACAGAATATAAATCTAAATTGCATCAGAAGAAGATGTACATATATATATATATCAAATATTCTTACTCAACTCAACTGAAGCAAAATACCTATATGTCTACATGTGATTAAAAACTAAAATAACTTCAGACTGATGACATGCTGGTAAATATACGAATGTATCTCATAAAATTGTAAATTCCAATTTTACATTCAACGTCAGTCATATTTTGTTTTCCAGTTATAAAAAATATGACTCCCTTGGGTTCCACTAAAATTTATTCGAGTTGAATATTTAAATTTGATTGCATCTTTTTTATTTAGGTTCGAACATTTATACCTACTATTTCAATTTTAACTGACTAGACATCATTAATATTTAGCTACAGTACCTACTGAACTACAGGTTCTGCATTCTCTGATAACTACTTTATTTGATGAAATGAGGAATAAAATGTATTGATGATTAATAATTATAAATATAATAACTATAGGTATAATATCTATTCTGAATCTTATAGGTATTTACCGGGACGACCAATGTTGATTTGAACAATATTGTAAGATAAACAATTTGGGTGAAAATTTGATATGATTTTGGGCAGATTGAAGCTTCATTATATAGATATAGAAAGAATAAAATTAAAATGATATAAGCTTCAAAAAATATATTAAATTTTCGGCATTTTGCCATAATCATAATCATAATCATAACTGTGAAAACAACGATTTAAATATTTAACTAATATTTTGAAGCTTATATACCTACATCATTTTTATTTTATTCTTTCTATAATTTGGGTGAAAATAAGCTTGCAAATAGGGTTGGCATTTGGAAAGCAGTATTCAATATATCGATTATAATAGTACCTATAACTCTTTTATTTTGGAATAGAAGAAGAAGAACCTGTTCAACACATAAGTTACATCAAATATATTCGACTATGAATGCATTTTCGTATATTTAATTTTCGTATACTTATAAATATTCGATGGGTTAAAACAGAAACACGAAATATCTTTCTGAAAATCGAATATTTATGTATGCATAAGATAGCTAAGCTGTTTGTCATTAAGATAAATTAATATCAGTTTCTGCTAGACTGAAGGCTTCAGTTTTGCTTCAATAAATTCCAACTATAAGATCCTCAAAGTTTGTCAGAATGAAGTTTTTTAAGTAAAGTATATCTAAGGTAGGTATATAATAAACTGTGATTAGACATTCTCTGTGCATTGAAATAACAAATCCAATATTGTTTTCAATAGATGCTTTATTGGATTTCTCCATCATTTTCAATATGAGCATATGCATAAATCTAGATGAAAATCTTCATTTTAAAGTTCCCATTCCATTAAAGGGATACCTATGCATCTCAATAGGAAACACTGTTATCATAAATTTTCTGAATGTGAATGCTCTTCATAGCTTATTCTAATAATCATGTAATCAAAAATCATCTAAGATACATCGGCAGTCAATAGATGAATAGGTATGTGGTTTGCCCATGAAAGATCAAAAATGAAGTTATTAGAAAAATGAAGCTTTTAGAAAATGTCATTACATTTCAATTCATTATAGATTTTGATTTTGTTTTAATGTCCTAAGATTTTCTTTTACTAAATGTCCTGTTTGAAAATCGTTAAGTATTTCTTTAAAATATTTAACTAAAAGTTATATACATAAAGAAGAATATAATAAAAGATTGTATTCATTATAAAATGTGTTTAAAAATGTTAACTCTCGAAATCGAATCCTTTTTTTCTAAAGTTTTTAAGGGTTTTGGGTAATGCTCGCTCCATTTATAAAAATACGTAAAATTTGAACTTTTAAAAATCCGGTTAATTTTCTCATATTTTTAGTTTTCTGATTATTAATTACCACAACACAACTCATTTATAAAGCAAACCAAAAAGTATAACCAAGGCTCATTTGCTCATATTTTAATTTAGTTGTTTCTTAATTAGCTAAACAAAGGTACAATTGTTAACTCTCAAGTTATAGGTACATTAAATACATATTGTGAGGCAAATTGATTGTACACTGTAGTTTTCTAAGCACAAAAAGTCTATATATTCAAAACAGAAGTAACACGAAGGAAAGATGGAACTTTAAAATTAATTTCAAGGTCAAATACCAATTCAAATGACTCAAACTTTCAAATTACCAGAACGAATGTCGCTCATTTGAAAAGTTAGAGAAAGATCTGAATTGTGATCTCAATAATCAAAGATCATACATTTACATATATGTAGGTATGTTTTAAACAAAGATTTTATCTGTATATCAATCCTCTCTATAATCACAATGGGAAAAATTATAATAAATTAAGGTTAATAAAATAGAACAATTCTCTATTTTCTCAGATGTAATTAATTCCTATAATTTTTGGTTTTATTTTCTTGAAAGTTATTTTTCAAATGCTCACATTACACTAATTCAGTTCTATATCGTACAAAACAATCTTTTAAATCTATATTTCAGATCTTACAAGAGATTTCTTATTACTCTTATGGATTCTAACCATCAATCAAGCCACCAAATTTATCTTTTTAATTCAGATATAATCCTCAGCTGACATTTGAAACACTTTTACAATTCGGTATACCCGCGGTTATGCTCGGAATTAGTTTTACTCACTATCTTAGACTATTAGAATTAATTTAAATAAGAATAACATTTATAGTTAAAGTTTGAACTATAAACTTTAAAAAAATTATGTATTTTTATATATATATCTTGCAGGAATTACAAAAAGATTAAAGGACGTCTTAATTTACAGGATTCAGTTTTTCACAGATGGGACTTTTAAAACTAATTTCCAGAGGAAATATACTGATTCAAATGTCTCGATATTTCCCTAAACTATAGAGGACAGTCTACTTTCAACTTTAATACGAATTCGTAACCCGATCACATTACATAAATTAAAATCTACATTAGATACCCGATCACACCCCAATTAAACCAGAAATCTCTGATTACAGAGAGTAAGTAGATTATCATTACATTTATGATACATTCCATTATCACATTTATGGAATGTGATATACGGCTTTATTGTCATATATTGTATTTATGAAATTATTGAAAGGTAATTATGGACATTGATTTGAAAGATCTGAGGTCTATATTTCCATGCAACACGTTTTTAAATCCCGACAAATAATCCTTCTCTATTGTTCTTTAGCTGGCCTTCATATAACCCATAGTTATTGGAAACGAATTTTGACTACCTAAGTTTGACTCCTTCTAAATTTAGTCGGGCGGAATTCGAGACGAGAATTTCCTTTCCATGTTTGTCAATTGTACTTATACTATTTATTATCGATTGATTGATTCTCTCTGTCTTTCTCTTCTCTTATGTGTCAATTATTATTACGTAATTATTCGGTATTGTTACGCGTGGTGTGGCCATACAACAATTGATCAGAGGCGGCGCACCGCGATCATGAATTTCACAATGCGAGATATTCAGCTACACCTACTACATACCTGTCTGTCTGTCTGTCTGTCTGCCTGCCTGCCTGCCTGCCAGCCAGCCTATCTCAAAATTAATATGAGTAAGAATTGATAATAATTGATAATGATCATAACCATATAATCAATTATTATTAGATAGATACTACTTACTACTACATACTTCTATATAGTATTATAAAGTTAAGAGACGTGTATTCAATTTGAATGTGATTTAAAAGATAGAAATAATTTGACTCCGAAATGATGATGCGGTTTTTATTTTACGTTTATGATTAAATGAGAAATGAAAAAATAAATAATTTACGTAAACGCTATTTCGAATATTAGAATATTTTCTTATGATTTTTGTTTTACTTTTAAAAAAGAACAATACAAAAAAATTATCTACATTATTGTTCTTTTTTAAAATTGCAAATCAGCGCGTATCACAATCCTATAAACAGGTTTGTGATACGCGCTGCGTTTATATACTCACATTTTTAGATTCGCAAGAAATCTTTGAGCAGTGTGAGACTCGAGAAGTCCATTTTCCTTCAAAAATATTTGAAGATGAGAAGTCTGTGACTGCAGAAGATGATGATGATGATAATGCATATACGAAGCCGAAATATGCAAAATTGTAAGTATACATTATACATACATACTATATGAGATACAATTGATGCAAAAGCATTTCTTTTGGGTTGGATTATCTAATAATAATATTTTATTTTAAATCTTTTATTTATAGAAGCGAAGAAGAAATTATTAACGATGACGAAATTGAATCTTTTTTAAATAAAAGTTCGGATAATTTCTGGTAAGGAAAAACATAATATGTAATACCTACCTACCTACATACCTACATATGTATGTATATAATATATAAGTTATATTATGTATAATGTTAGACTATAATATAATATTTACAGGGATGATAATCATACTGATGATATTGGTCTTATGAAGGATATTTTGCTGACATCCAATGATGGTCAGGCGCGATGTCAAACTCAATGGATGACTACTGATAGGCTTATTAATAAAGAGTAAGTTATATAGATAAATTCACTTGATTATACTATATATGTATGTATTATGTAGCATAAATAAATTCTTAAATATAAACAAACAATATAAAAATTTCTCATATACGTCTTATATTTTAGTCCTTTTAAACTTCCGACTATTCCATCTCCATCACCATCTCCATCTATATCATTCGTGTCAAGTACACCACAACTTCGACCATCCACCCAAAATGCCACCACAATACCACGCGTGGTAGACAAGCTGGCCAAATTCAAGGGTCTTTTACAAAGACAAATTAATGCATCAAACCAATCTTCCTCACAACAGATCATTAAATCATCTTCTATCAATGATAGTTGTTTAGAGGAGGAAGCAGATAGCAGCGACAGTGGGAGTATAAGCGGAAGTGGAAAGAGTAGGGCGATTTTCCTATTCTCAATCGAGAATTTACAATCGGCCGACTTATCAAAGAAATTGATACGCGAGAAGTCGCTCCAATTATTTCAAAGAGATAAGACCTTGATTCGAATGCTAGTGGCAACTGCTCCGTGCCGGGACGAGATTGATCCGGATCATCCCTATAATGATCCGCAAATAGTGATAGGTAGATGCATTTTGCATCTATATTTTCGTTTTTGTGTAAGTTGCTGAAAATAATATATGTACATATTATACCTACCTATACTATACTATAGTATATAAATAATTCATCTCCATTATTTTAAACGAGTGAAATTTTTGATTCAGTCATGTCAGTCTCGCAGTCACTCACTGAAAAAATTATAATAATTGTAGAAGTATATAATATGTGTAGTTAGTTCTATGATGATCAATTGAAAATCGAAGCTTTTTCATAAATAATACATAATATTATTGTCTTTCATTACCTATGTAATTGTGTGTGTGTGTGATTCATTCTTCTAAAATTTATTTTAGTCATCTTTTCAAGTAGACACTATCACCAGTCATGTTATGGATATTCTACGGCAATCGAAGATAACGGTCTCTCAGCAGCAGATCGCCCTTAAAACCGTCAGAAAGGAAATCACAACTGTCAGGAGCATAACGCACGAAGACCCGGCTCCAGCCATGTACAATGTACATGATAGTCTGCTGAGTTTAACTGTGCTCTGTCACAAATGGATAATGTCCTATGACAAGCATCAAATGGCGCCTCTGGAAAACGATCCATTCTTAATACATCGTCCAGGATCGAGGATTTCGCTTTTACAGACCTTTAGAGTAAGTTGTTAGTTAATCTTTGACTTTTGATTGTTACATACATATATGTATGTACCTACATAACTACATATATACATACATACTATACTATATATATTATAATATTATTACCATGTACCTATGTCATTTTGTTTACAAACATGTCACATTAAATATTTTAGGCCACTCAAGTGAAGCGATTATTGGCTACTCCAGAAATCATTTCTGGCTGCCCAGCATGTGATGTCGCTCGAGATCGAAATCGCGTATGCGCTCTCATGAAATTCGTTTGCGAGAGGTTGAATAGAGCCAGAGAAACTGGAAGTCGGATCTATCTATGGGGAGATAGTGGCTGTGGCAAAACCCGAATTATCAATTGCCACTTTAATGAAATTCGGACATTCTTGCCATACGATAGTCCGACTTTCGGTTTCGATGGCTTCGAGCCTGATTTACATTCGGCCATATTCTTTGACGAATTCAAGGTATAATTTATTATAATAATTATAGTTGTAAAATGTTTTGGTATCCATATATGCATAATATACACGACTGTCTTATAGCTAAAACTATCGAGATTTACGTCATATACCCGCGTATGTACTTTTAGGAGACTAATCAAACACCGAGAGACCAGCTGTTGCGCTTGTTAGACCGGCAGCTATTCAATGTCAACGCTAAATACCGCAGCATCGTAAAGGTTAAATTTATGGGCCCTATAATCATGGCATCCACAAAGGCCATCGATACAACAGACGACGAATTGTTGCGTCGAATGAATTCGATCATCTTTCTTGACCACCCAATTTTCGAATGTGACGGGTGTCAGTTGAATGAGCAGTTATTGCTCAGTCAAGAAAGCGTTATCTGGTAAGTTTACGTAAAATTTATAATACCTAAATGTTTTTCATATTCCCTATAAGAGAAAGAATTTTCCAAAATCAATATACGTACATATTATATACATACATATATAAAGTATAGTAATTATAATTTTTGCAAAATACGAAAATAATCTATTTGACTCCCTGATACTTTTGACTACCAATCGCGGTAGCCCTAAAGAGAAATAGTATATACTATATACTATATTATACTACACTAAATTTGACTCCAATAGTTTGACTCCCAATAATTTGACTCCCAAATTGACTCTCAATAGTTTGACTCCGAATAATTTGACTCC
>JAYMFX010040784.1:0-14837 GCA_036784945.1 Monocelis spectator
GTTTTCTTAGGGATCGGAATTATTTTCGAAATTTTCCAGGTTGAGGGGAATTTTCTTTGTGTGATAATCGTGTTGTACATTTGGGTGAGTGGGCTGCTGATGTAATCCGCACATATTTTGTAGAGTTTTGTAGGAATGTTTTTGTTTGCTTTTAAATTGTTTAGAGCATTGCAGACTTCTTCATTTTCGATTGTAATTTTCCATATTTTTGCGTAAAAATGAGTAGTGCTTAAAAAGCTTGATGTAATCCTTTCCATGATTTTAATGCTCAACTTATGTGGTTAATTTGGAAAGTTTAACAAGGAAAAAAATATGACCGTTAAAGTATTCATTTGTTGTGTAGTGATTCAATGGTGAACAAAAAGCATAAAATCTATTTTCAATAATTTATTACAACAATATGACATGACAGAGATACACCTATTACAATCTATGGTATGCTAACTTGAAGTATACATTTTTTTATATATTTTTTAATGTTATAATTGCAAAGTAAGCTTTTGTTTGAATTCATATAATTTTTAGATACTGTTGTTATTTATAATACGGGATTTAATCATCTGATTTTTATATTATTTCACAATTAATATTAATGTCTAAAAATGAGTTCAAGAGATGAAATATTTGCCAACTTTCAGGTTAAATCAATTTATTTAATTTTAAAAATTATTTTGGTGATTGATTTAACTATATTATAGCTATATATATATATCGAATATTGTATAGTGTATAGACAGACACTGAGTCATCAAATAGATAATAGAATGGTTGACAGGCTAGATAGTCAATGAGTGGCTATCTTAATTTATGTAGTTCAGGTAATTAAAATTTTATCAAATTTTAAACTGTAAAGTTAGGGGTGCATTATACTTTGGTATTTATAAAGTAAGTAATGATAATGAAATTACCCCTAAATTTAAAATACATGCATTTTTTGGGGTTCACATTAATATGAGCATCCAAATTATGCCGCAATTTCTTATTTCTCTTGCATGCATCCACAGCTTTATATTTTTTAAGCTTTTGTTAACAAATTTTGCCTTTAAATTCTGCATAGCCAGAATGTTTACCTTTAAAATCAATGTCTTCTATAATTTTTTTCTCCACCCCCACACATTGTATAGAAATATTGACTTCCAAATTTGATGTAAAAAGTTCTAAAAAGATCTGAACCTTTTCAATTAATGCTTGAAGATAATGCTTGGCCTATATTCTATCATCACTAGCTTTCCTGGATATGGACATCAATTACTTTGATGATAGTTCGGTCATTGAAATAATCGACCAACCAGAACTTCAGTCATGAATCAAAAATTAACAAAATCATGCAATGGGCAAACACTAATAACGTGAAATTCAATGAGAAAAAACACAAGTGCTTCAAATATCCTTCTCTAGAACTATCAGTAATTTGTCTCCATTAATGATAGGTTCAATTGTTATCCAACCTACTACTAAAACTAAACTACTAGGATTTATCATTAGTCATAAGCTTACTTGGTCTAACCATGTTGACTATATTAGCACAAAGGCTGCAAAACATCTTTACTTTATTTGAATGCTTCAAAGAGAGAATGTATCTTCCTGTAGTCCAATTGACGTCTACAAAGCACTGGATTATTGCATTCACTCATATTGAGACAAGCGCATTCTATCCCTAAATGTTCTGTGATTAAAACCTGTATTTGTATTACAGTATTTAAATATTGTTTTTTGATGTTCTGGATATGACATTTAACTACATCCGCAACTATAAAAATACTTAGGTACTTCAGAAATATTTGGCTAAGGATATATCCCTACTAATAGTTCTAGTTCTTAGTTGGATTCTGTCCAGCCATAAGCCTAGCCAACATTCAGGATTAGAGGAGGTAAAATCGTAATCAAAATCAAATCAGGCATAGCTAAGTGATATATTTAGGGTTACATTCTGAACAATTATTATGCTCAAATAATATGATTGATGTTTTATGTACAATAATTATAGTTTTTAATAGTCTTTATATTTTGGAATGGTGACTCTATATGAACCCTGAGGTTAGTCTAATATTGGGTGTCAAAATGCTATGAATATAATATTTCAGTCCTGATAGGAATGTAAAATTAGTTAGTTGATATAATTTATTTAACCTCACTGTCATTTTGTATTATTTTTATTTTAGGCATGCACAGGAATTGAAGATGTTGAACACTGTATTGTTGTGCTTGAACAAAATGATTGGGATCTTAGTAAAGCTATCAATAATGTTTTGTCAGATTCTCCAACTACCCATCAACAATTTGATGCTAATACTGAAGTAGACAATAATATTGTAAATAATCTTAATATTCTGGGGGATCAAATTCTAATTCAGCCACAGAGTGAGTATTTAAAAATAGTTTTATATTGTTCAGATAATTTTGCATGAAATATTGTTTCAAGTGTGCATCTGTTGTTATTCTGTCAATTAAAAATTAAAATCATTTTTAATGCTAGCAGATGACATTGAAGACATAATTATGAATGACATATCAACAAGTCCAATTGCCCAAAGTCCTTCCAGTCAAAAGAAAATACGCATGGTTGGATTTGATGTTGAATGGCGTGGTCAAATATATCCAGTTGTGTTGCCAGATACTGATACAATTGGTACAATTAAAGAATGTTTAGCATCACAGTTAAAGTTAGACCCCCTTTGTCTGAAATTGCATGGTTTTAAAGTGCCATCTGCGGACTGGGTAGGTTTAATCAATTATGAATTACAATTCCGTAATTATATTTTATTCTAACTTTAATTGCATTTTATTTATTTTCATATATTCTTTTGTTAATAATTTCAACTTAAAAAAATCGAAGGTTAGGGAAATAACAGAAATAAAATGCAACTTCTGAAACAAGAAGCAATATTATATAAATATCAATGATTATGTACTTACATACGTCTATATTTCAGAAACATTTTATATTTTTAGAAATCAATTCGTGATATGCATTTACCTAAAGAGAACCATATCACTATGACTGTAACAGACGATAACCCTACTGCATCAACTCCCTCTACCAGTGTAGCTGCTAAAAAGTAAGATTGCTTATTTATATTAATTTGTGTCATCATTATTAATAGTCTGCCAATTCGTGTTATGAGAAATTACGTTCCTGCTGCTTGTAGATAAGTCTAACAATATAGTGATTCAATTATCGAAACTTGATTCAACTTTAAATTTGTCTTTCATACTTCACAGATCACTTCAAAGTTCCTCTGTGGTTGACGATTCCAAGCTAGACATTCATGTGAAAGATATGCGCACGGAGCATACATATCCGTTAAAGCAATCATTCGGCAAAACGTTCGGTCAGCTAAAGAAAGATTTATTTAGTTTAACAAATATTCCTAGCTCTCGACAAGTATGGTCCGGTGTACTATCTAATTCTTCACCGGATGCTACTCTCAAAGATTGTGGATTGACGAAAGAATTGAATTATTTTGAACTGAATGTATCTTTGTTAAACGAATTCGAATGCGTTGAGTCCACCTCTAAATTAGAAAAAACAGTTCATGAAAATAAAGACACCGATTCAAACACAAAAGGAGAACCAGAATCCAATAAGCAATTTGTTGATGTGAGTCATTAGAGAAAATGTTAAAATTTTCATTTAAATAATTGATTTCATTAATTAGACGGAAGAAATATCGTGCCCGTCAACATATCAACATAGAAGTCAAGAATAGAAGGCTGTGTATTTGAAATTGTTCATATAAAAATATATATATGGATATAATATAATAATCAGAAGCAGTAATGCAACTCTCTAAGCATTTTCTCAGAGAGTCGTTTGACTGCATAGATTATGGATTTCAGTCTGAGCCTGAGACTTGTAAATAAAATCTCTACTTTACTCTATTCTGAGTAGTTGCCTGATATCGCTTTAAGGTGATCCTTTTAATTCAGAAAACCTATCTGACGGCTAGCTCTCTACTCACAAGTTCGGGTAGCTCAGTTTGTTATTTCGAGCAAGTTAAGACATCAGCCTTGTTTTCAATTTGTTTTAATGCTTTTTAGCACTCCATGTCTTGTGATGAAGATGACACCTATGATTATCCCTTATATTATGAGGATTATCCTGAAAATGTGCAGGGTAGTGTTCGACAGCTTAGTAAGTTTACCGAATATTTGCAATGTATAAACTAATCAATTATCGCAAAAAATAATACAATTAACCAGTCGTGGTTCGAGAAAAGTGTTAACTTTTCGCTTTTCAATTTCCTATCTTCTAACCCTTTGTATGTATTTAAATTTCCATTAAAGTAGCGTGAAATATTTCAATGACAACTGAAATTGTAAGCGATATTAAACTGAGATCTGAGCAGGTCCAAAGTGCTAAATATCTGGGAGAGGGGGGAATAAAGCCAATGTGTTGTTGTTTCGTGTTCCTGGGCCACTCCTACATGTGGCCCAACTTCCTAAGGAATTGATTGAGGTCTGCTGTATTGATGATGGATCCTCTATAGGAAGGAAACTTTGTCCCAGGATTTCTCTTCTAATATGGCTTGTTGCAGGACAATTGTAAAGCAGATGGTCTGCATCCTCTTCATCAAGGTTACACCGCTCACACATTGCATCTGTGGTCATGTCGATCCTTTGCTGGTATTTCTTTAAGGTGGTGCTGTGCCATCAAGGTTCTTTCTTTCTTTGTGTAGCTTCTCCATTTTGTTGTTCGGCATCCATTTGTGGTGGACAACCTTGCTTCGCCAACTCTTCTCAACCTTTCTGGTGGTAGTTGCTTTAACTGTTGTTAGATCAATTTCTATATCTTCTTGGGGCATTTTGTTGCTTTTTTCGCAATAGAGTCTACTCGCTAGT
This sequence comes from Monocelis spectator, assembly GCA_036784945.1. Classification (NCBI taxonomy): domain Eukaryota; kingdom Metazoa; phylum Platyhelminthes; order Proseriata; family Monocelididae; genus Monocelis; species Monocelis spectator. The sequence continues at coordinate 4,843 of JAYMFX010040784.1, forward strand.
TGCCCTCGATGTTGGAGTGGCCCGGGATCCATTGGATAATGATTTCACAACCTTTGGTCTTGAGCAATCTGATATTCTGCTAGATTTCATTAATTTTCTTTGTCTACTTGACTCTAACTAAGTCCTTCTTCTAACTTTTTGACTGACGATTGACTGTCTGTAAAAACCTTTCGGTGTTTCATTCTTTTTAATAGGCTGTCGTTTACAATGAGGTTCCCTAGCCATTTAGCTTCTCTGCTCCAGTTGGTAAACATGATGTATTCAGTTTTATCTGCATTCAGCTGCATTCTCCATTTATTCGCCCAATCGGTAATTCTATTGATGGCCTTTTGCATTTTTCCTTCACATTTCTTTGCCGTGTCTTCTTGGACTCAATTGCCAAATCGTCCGCCCGTCTGAATGCCGAGCACTATTTCCGGGCGCCCTGCTGCCTTGCGGGTCAAGCTTTTTGAGGCAAACTCTGACTCCCAACCACTTGCTGCCTTGCAGGTTATGTTTATTCAGGCAAAGGCTATGAAAGTCAACTCTAAACAAATCCACAAACACTTCAGCCTATAAAATGTGCAAATACTCAAATTTCAAACAACGACGTGAAGGCAGCCAACTCGAGTTGGCGGCTCGTCCGGGGAAGTGACAAGGAAGACTTCCCCGGGTCATCATCATGAGACTTCCTAAAGAAAGAGTATTTTTCTTGCTCATCCAGGCAGAAAACGAGATCTAAGTCACTATTCCAAGGCGATCTCTAGTAACGTCATCTAAAGTCGACAGAAAGTCAACTTCACTCAGGAAGTGAAGAGGTCGCACGGCGAAGGCAATGTGTAAAATATATACCTTAAAACCAAAAAGAGATACTGAATAATTATGGACTGGCAGAAAAGCTTATCGACTAATACGAGTTGTACTCTAGATGTTCACTGTTCGTCACCTTTGGTACATTGTAGCAAGTTAAATATGGGGAATTTTATGCAAAATTATAGATAGCTAATTAAATTGGTTAGGCATGGCTGTCAATAAATTTATTTCATTTTTTTAGTGCCCGATAATATTGAAAATGAGACTGCATCAATTGAAAATTTCCGTACTGTCTTTCAAGAGCGATACATTGGTAAATCTGAATTATGCGTACCCTTCTTCTCAGAGACATTAGAGCAAGCTGTTCAAACTATGACGGATACTCCCGCTCACCAGGTTAGTTTCATTATACATTTCGATAAGTAATATTTAATTCTATAATGTGCTCATAGATATCAGACATTTTTTGTTTTATTGTCTTATAGGACTGTTAAGTAACCCTCTAATTCTATGGAAAATGACTTCCCTTGGATACGAAGAGCATACAGAAATTATGTAGTATCCAAGGGAAGTCTAAATTTCCATAGAATTGGAAGGTCACTTAACAGTCCCATTGAGGAGGCAAGCACTCAAATATTCGGATTTCTATGAATGTGCTTGCTCTATTGAAATCTTGAAATATGGCCTTATTGACTTGACTTATGCGTGCAGCTCTGTCAACATTATGCTAACTACAATTGACCGTTAAAGTGACCCTCCAGTTCTATGGAAATTTAATACGCCATTCGATAGTTTGCAGAGATAGGGCCATCTCTGCAATGCTTTTATATAATGTATCTAAGGGTGTATTAATAAATCAAATTCCATAGAATTCGAAGGTTACTTTAATGGTCTATTATATAGATGCAGTGCGGGCTAGTATTACCATTAGCATAGAGTAAGTTAGTTAAGAGAGTTGACTGTCTGTCTGTCTGTCTTCCTATTTAGGAAGATTCCCGACCTAATTACTGAGCTATGTTATAAGCTATGATACATGGTTTAAAGGAAGGCAACGCATCCACTATTTAATGCAGACTTTCTTGTCGGTCCGTCTCCCATATCTAATTAATAATGAATTTGATTTGATTTGAAGGATCAAATAAATGATCAATATTTTTTAGTAGATTGTTTTCTCTCTTATTCTGTAGTTTTACTGTATTAATATAAGCTGTGTTTTGTCTTTGAAATATTACAAATTGACATCTATATGTGTTGTTGTTGTTTTTAGCGTAAGCCGATTTTCCTGTATCTTCACCATGATCGCAGCATATTGGCGAATATATTTTGTAGTCAGGTTCTCTGCTCTAATGAGCTGGCCCAATTCTTTATTGAAAATGAATATGCCTTGTGGCCATGGGATCTCACAATCAGCAAGAATAAATCACGCCTGTTAATTTCCTTGAATAAACATTTGGGATCAGTCGAAGCAAATCGAATAAATCAAATGAATGCAAGTGAAACAAACTATTATTTATTTTGATTTTTTTTATGCGCAAAGTCGGACGGGTTATACTACTAGCTATCAACAGGGATGCCTGTGAAGCTATACTATTATAGTATAGTATAGTATAGCTTCATAGGCATACCTGCTATCAATACGGTTTTGGTGCCAAACAACTAGTTGACCTAAGCTAAAACATATTTTTTCTTGAGTAATTACATTAATTTTTTATTTTTTATCAGGTTGACTCCTTTCCTATTATTTTAATGTTGAGCAATTTGAAATATGGTAATATTCAAATTTTTGGCACGATTTCTGGTTCATGCACACTGAACGAAGTCATGGATCAACTTTTGATATTCAAAAGTGAATACGCTGATTTGCTGGCGCCTCATGTATCACAAGCATTTGAAAGAGATCAACGTGAACTATTTAGGAAAGAACAATATACAGCTTATTTGGAATCCCTGAGATTGGACCAAGAACGAGTAAGTACTAAACACACTAATATCAAGAAACCAACGCTTACAAAGTATTACAAACAAAATTAACTACCCTATATCATATGTGTGTTCAATTCATTAAAACTACATTCTCTCTCAACCAATAGATATTAAAGTGAGGCTTACCTTTCATTTCACATGTTCATCATTCCTTATCGATTTCCGCCTTATCTATATTAGTCTATAATTCAGCTCTGTTAGTGCCAACTCTTCTTACCTAATCTTTAATTATTCTCTGCATTTAATTGGAATTTTGTTGTTTCATAGGATCGCATTCGTGAACTAGAAAATGATCGCGAGGAAGAAGAACGTCAAAAAGCGAAATTAATTGAAGAAAATCGACAGACCCGTTTCCTTGAGGCTAAGTCACGCTTACCCGAGGAGCCAGAGGACTCGGCTGATCGTGCTACTGTTGCTTGCATCAGATTCCGTTTACCGAATGGGGAGCAGAATATTCGTCGCTTTACTGCATCTCAAACACTGAAAAATCTGATTGATTACGTTGAATCATTGGGCTTCCCACTGGAAGAGGTCAAAATAATCACTACTTATCCCCGCAAAGATGTAAATATTAAATAATAAATTGGATTGTGTTCATATTCACTAAAGTTGTTTCAAAACAATTTGAAAATAAACTTTTTCTTTTTTCTTTTAGCTCGCAGTTATTGAAGACATGAAGATGACCATGTCCGATTTGAAATTAGTTCCACAAGAAACTTTGACATTGGAAACCAAATAAATGTCCCACAAATACCTAAATAATCTTTTAAAATATCTAATTTTTGTTTTAGGAATGTTTTTTGTTTAAAATGATTTCTTTCAAAATATCTCTTTTAAAAATGGTGGTCATAATCTGATCTATAAAACTTCTACATTTTATCTCAATACAATTAGTAATCGTGCATATGATTTTCTTAAAGTGTCAAGTTTATAAAGCATCACATTGATAGCTATAATTTGTTTGCTCATACCGATTAAAGCTACACACACACACAGCATGCAAAATATCACATTGTTTATACTTTTAAAACTACCTAATTCAACTAATTGAGGATATGGTTATAAAAAAATGGTTTATTTAATTTTTCTCAAAAGATCCGTTTGTAGTTTAAACTCCATGAAAGATTAGGAAAGTGTGGTGCTTATTTTGTGTATAGTGTAATATATTTTCTGAGAAAATGTAAAGCCTCCTAAAGTTTGTATAGTGTCTAATAAAAAAAGTCTTTGTTTGATATCAATATATAATGCTATTTACAAGTTTGTTCATTTTACGTCGAAATTGTAATGTGAGCTATAAATTTCGTAAAAATCGTTAGTTAGATCTTTAGGTTCGTGTTAAATGCTCAGGTCAGAGGAAAATGAATCATGCTTTTAGAATTTAGAATTCTCTCTTTCCAAAGTAAACCGTTACTTTTTTCTTTTTAAATACATAAAGCCTCTTATTAGTAACAATTTAAAGACTTACGTCTTCTTTTCTTCTCTCTTTTTATTAAAACTCTCAGTTATTCTCTTAAATTTACTATTCACTTAATTATAGATTTCATAGAATTATTTGTGATATTCCAAATTGTAATAAAAATTTCATTGACGATATTTACTGTATTTGGACTAACCGATCATATATTCTTTTTGTAAAAGCTCTTCTGAATAATAATCATTCTTTACATAACATTATATATACATCAGCATCTTCCTAGTGGTCGTTTAGCTATACCTTTTTGTAATTCTAATCGCATGCTAAACTCTTTTATTATTCAAATGTCCTAGTTATTTAATCATTCCTATAATAGAACTTAATCTGTAACTTATTTTTACCAATTTGCTTATAACAACTCTGATTCCCATTTATTTCAAATAAACATTACTATTATTATTATTATTATCTCCAGTAAGCTATAAAACGCATCCATAACGTTTGAATTACTTGTACTGATCTCTCAGCATGTCTGCGGATTAAACTTTTCTTAACGAATAAGAAGGTTATTGTTAGAGTTAAAGTTATTGTAGCGATAAAAATATTTTTCTTGTGATTTCTAATATTCTACTTTTGTGTTTAGCTACACCAATTCTGAAGATGCTCTAAATACAAATCTGTTTAACAACATGTATTCATTTTTTTATTATTTCTGAAATATATTTATGCTAGTTATTTTAGTGTTATTAGCATTAATTAGTCTATTTTGTTTCAAAATGTATGTACATAAATATTCCTAGTTTAAAAATGCATTATAATGATTCATATTTGGAATTAATGTATACCAAAGACATTTTACTTTTATCCTAATATGATCTCTTGTCACTTGTGGTAAGACACAGACTATAAGGGAGTCAAACCATTAGAATATTTTTCAAATGGCATTAATTTGGGAATGTTATGGGAATTGTAAAATTATTTGCACAAAATGAAATAAAAATATTTTAATTATATTTATGCCTATATTCTTTTTAACAAATTAAGAAATAGTTATACAAAAATGTATTTAAAAATATCCAAATAATATATATTTTCAAATTTTACAAAATTTATTTTGAACTTGTCTATGTGGTAACAGTAATAACAGTTTGATCTATTTATAATATTCCTAACCTGTTTAAGGACTAAATTTCAATCTTACAAATGCTCAAACATTTTTACTGCTATGGGACCATCCATAAAGTATGTACGCACATTTTAAAAATAATTTTTACCCCCCCCTCCCCCCACCCCCCTTGTATGCAAGTCGTACAAATCCCAACCCTTAGTATGTACGCAACAAAAATTAAAAAGGGATTTTTTATTCCTGGTGTAGATGTGTATATTTGCATATTTAATACATAGAACTATAGTTTAACTAGGTAATACTAGTTAATAATTTGTGTCTGTCATTTTGTAATTAAAGAAAGTGCCTACACTAAACATAGAATAGGTGCAGTATATAAACTATATTCGTTAATATGTAGCCAAACTCAATACATATTGTTAACACGTATTGATCAATATATTACCAATACATTAGACATTGCTGCTATACATTTGCTGATTAGATTTGGAGTGCTATGATTGGTTATTACATGTGCAGAGATTTTCTTAACTGTGCGTGTCAATATTAACTGCTGTAGGTGAATTACCCTGTAGGTATGTAGACAATGCTGTATTACGGCAAAGACATAGGAATAAAAAATTCTGACCTAAATTAACCTGTTAAAAGATAGTGTATATGCGTACATACAATAGTTATACACTCCCCCCTCCCCATACACTTTTGTATGCTTTTGATGTAAACCCCCCTCCCCCCTAAACCATGTATGTACTTTATGGATGGCCCCTATACTTACACTACAAATAAAAATGACTATTTAATCATACAATTTCATCATAACTTGTCACTTTGATACCGACTAATAAATAGTGGCTAGATATCACTATAATTTGTTCATAGCTTGTTGCTCATATCTAGCTGACTAGATAATTGATAAAATTGCAGCATATCTAGCCAAATTAAAAACTAGCTGGCTAGATAATCATATAAATCATGGCATAACTTGTCACTTTTGTACCTCTATAAATAGTCTTTTTTATTTGCAGTGTACTTAAGCCAAGGTAGTAATATAATATTATTCAATAGTAGGCTAGAGAAATTATGTTATTAGGGACTCATAATGGATGCAATTTTGAATCAACAATAAAGATATTAAAAGTCAGATTTTTTAATATATTTTCAGATATATCTTACTTAATGTCTCTTTAGCAATGAAATTTGATAATAAAAGGAATGTACTATGCATATTATCAAATTTTCATATTTTTTGACATATAGATAAACCCAATTTTTGATTATATGAAATTTTATATAGTCTTATAGTGAATCTAAGCAAGAAGTGGTATGGGGATGTAATATATTCCATCTACTTGGGTTCTAAGCACTACATTTTGAATATGATTAGTATTATAAAAGCTATGCACATTTATAAAATAAACCTGCTTGTTTTGTAGGAGCTTTATCTTTCAAAGATTAATGAAAACAATCACATACACATAGTGAAATAATGTTAAATAAAATTCTCTATTCTCTCATTCAAAATACATTTCATATTTTCATAAAGTTTTTACAATTCATCATTTACTTGAAAAGCTTACAATTTACTTACAATGCCCCTTTTCTAGTTATTGGATGGAAAGTAATACAAACTCCAGTGCTGATAAAGAAATAAAGTCAAATGTATGTACTTTAATATTATAAAATGTATTAATTATTATTCTCAATTAAAGGTAGGTATGTTTCCACAAGTCAATTTTATTGATCCACAAAATGTATTAAAGGCCAGTGGGACAGACATTTAAATCTATGTGAATATCATAGTTATGTTTTATTAAATTCATGGTATTAATGTCACCAAACATCTTCACAACATGATAGTATGACTATCTTTTTTGAAAACTGTTTTCTGCATTAAGAAATAAAATGCTACACATTTGTTTGACTATATGCATGTCATCCTTAAATTCTATTGTTGTTTTAAATTTTGTCAGACTTCAGTTTGGAAAAGCTTTCTGACTTCATTTTTGGCTGGTGCTGGAGCAGGTGCATTAGCCAAAACTGCAATTGCACCACTCGATAGAGCAAAAATTCATTTTCAAGGTAAGATATACATTTCGATATTATGTATATATATAGCTGAAATACCCTTATAGGGTACACCCTAATTATTACATGCATTGATATTCATGCCCTTTCTAACTTCAGCAAATGAGATTCGCTTCCACTATAGTCGTGCTTATGCATTCCTTTATGAATCTCTAAAGAAGGATGGCTTTTTTAGTCTATGGCGGGGCAATTCCGCCACAATGGCCCGTATTCTCCCATACAGTGCCATTCAGTTCGCCTCTCAGGAACAGTATAAGAGACTGTTAGGAGTGAAGATATCGAAGCACGCGAAGCAGTAAGTCCTGAGTTATCCAATCTGTTAGTTGTTGAAATGTAAGCCCGCTGATAACCCACAGTAAACAATTTTGTCAGAGGGTTCTTAAAAATCGATAAAGTGTAACTTATATCAATTAATGCGCTGGTTTTAATCATTATTTTAAATTCAAAAACTATGATATTTTCAGGGCATTCTTACAAAACATATCTTAGTATTTTGAATTAATTTTTGTCGATATTTCGTGATATAAGTATATATAGTTAAGTGTGAATTGTATAAAATCTGAGGGGTCGTCTCTCTAAGTATGTAGATATTCATGCCAATTTACAGATTATGCGTACATATACGTAAATAAATCTTATGCCTGTTTTATTACATGTAAACGCTGCATTATTGACCGTTTTTATAAACACATTTGTAACTAATTAGTAATCATTGTTTGACTGTATCGTAAACTGAAGCTTTAATCCCATTCATAGTATCAGATATTGATTCATATATTTCAACAAATACTTTACATTAATTAGTACGGTCAGGGTTGTTTTGAACGCTAACAAACCAAAGTTATAAAAATTGATTCAGAAAAGACCGATCAATTTTACACTTAATGAACCGAGCTAATCTCGCTGTAAGTCAATCAGTTTGTCCATCAAGACAGATGATGTCTTGATGTCGTCGTTGTTCCATTCGGTCGGTAGCTGCATTTGGTGGTTCGTTGTGTCTCAATGCCAATCATCTCTATCCATTAGCATATTCTTCAGCTTCTCTCCCATCTTGCTGGTTCGTTGTATCTCAATTCCAGCCAGCCTTAATAACGGTTTTAAAATGACATTATGGTAGGGAGATTTTGAGAAAAAGTACTCAAGGGTGAAGAAATGAACGTCAGGATTGACTGTAGATTGACGGCCTTTAAATATATTTACCGGTTGGAAAGTCTTTTCAGCTTCGATAATTAGCAGAAGATCGAGAACGATGACGTGGAATTCTTTAAGATGACAAGGTTTCGTTCTACCATATTATATGCTGATGATATCTTTCGAGAACATTCTTTCTGTCTGTGGATAAACGAAGAATACTCTCCAATCTTTCCAATTAATTGTTCAATATTAAATTATTTATACAATATGTCCTGTTATTCTTATTTACGAAAACAAAATTCAGCTTGGCATCAATAAATGTATATATAACCTCACCAAAGAAAGAACTCGTACTTGAACTATAATGATAATTTTCAATAATTAATCTTTCTAATCTTTAGAAGGCATTATAAGAAGTATTGATTTAAAATGTATTTATAGTCAGTAGTAGAATGATTTTCTTAATCATTTCTAACAGGCTGATTTTGTGGATCTGTTTGATTAATAGAGCAAGTAGGTATCTTACAGTATGTATTGATATAATACAGCTCTGCATAATTCTTATCAGTTTCAAAGTATGTCATGCCAATGATGAAATGATCAACTCTTTACTCTACTCCATCGACCTAATGGTTCATTCGTACTTTCATTTACTTTCTTTTCATCTTTTTCTAAACTTTCATGCTTGTAGTCTAAATAGTTAATATTCTACTTGTACACATAATAATAAATGCTTAATTTGTTTAATAAATTGTCTGACGGAATTACATTACAATATTACATAATAACTCGATCTTTTAAGCAATTCTTGGAACCGCATATAGGTGTTATATCAATAATTGTTTGTTTTTATTAAAGTGATAAGCTGAAAGATCATCTTCGACGTTTTCTTTGTGGATCACTGGCCGGAGTCACGTCTGTAGTTGCCACTTACCCACTAGATTGCTTAAGAGCTAGAATGGCTGTTACTGAGAAGAAAAGGTGAATATAAATCTCGATCATTACAATTATCATCTCTTATAAATATCAATACAATAATTTATATTTTGACCGTTCTGATATTGTGTTGAATGTTAACTGTCTTCTTTATTTTAGGTACGCCACTCTTTGGCATGCATTCAGAACTGTTATTAGGGAAGAAGGATATGTTGGTTTATATCGAGGTTTCACACCCACAGTAATGGGTAGTATACCATATGCCGGCTTCGCTTTCTTCACATTCGAAATCTGTGTGATTAATTTAAAATGTGGGAAGCCTTAAATTTCTATTTAACAAATTACTCGGTACTGTCTCTATTCCATATTGGATTTAGCTATCTATTGCTCGGCACTGTCTCTATTCCAAATTGGATTTAGCTATCTATTGCTCGGCACTGTCTCTATTCCAAATTGGATTTAGCTATCTATTGCTCGGCACTGTCTCTATTCCATATTGGATTCAGCTATCTATTGCTCGGCACT
>JAYMFX010040895.1:0-14833 GCA_036784945.1 Monocelis spectator
TGAATTCTGAAACGCTGGTTAGGGTTAATCTTAGATTAAATATGATATTTAACTAGGGCTAGCATTTTCAAAGCGTATAGTTAACCTATGGAAATATCCTTATAACCATAGATTAGCTAACCGTAAAGTTAATGGTATAATCTTAGATTAGTTTAATCAGCGTTTCAGAATTCGGCCCTATGTATACTTAATACTCTATGGGTTAGCTAATCTATGGTTAAAAGGATATTTTCATAGGTTAACATAGGTTAATCTCAGATTATAGTAGGGCTAATCTGAGATTAACCCTAACCAGCGTTTCGGAATTCGACCCTTCGTTAAATATTATTTTAACTGCTATTCACAACTGTCAGTTAAGCAGCCAGTTAACTAACTACCAGTTTAGGGAAATTTTAATAGATTTCAATTTTGATGTTATGCATACGCCATTTTCTGTTATAGGACTGTTAAGTGACCCTCTAATTCTATGGAAAATGACTTCCCTTGGATACGAAGAACATACAGAGATTATGTAGTATCCAAGGGAAGTCTAAATTTCCATAGAATTGGAGGGTCGCTTAACAGTCCTATTCTGGTAGTATTGTATTTCTAATTTATTTAAGCTAATAATATATAACATCAAGCGCTACACAAAAGAAAGTGAATGATTGTTAGTGGAAGAAATGGAAAAATAAAAGAAGATTTTTATAATAAAAAAAAATAACTAAGAGTTATTCTTTTGTAGTGAATACGGGCCTGTATATCAAATTTTAAGATTTAAAAAATCTACTAGTGGCCATAGAGCTCGCTCGTGGCTTTGCCAATCATAGAAATCCTCTATAGTGGCAAAGTACCTATTTCAATTTAATTCTATGGAAATTTAGACTTCCCTTGGATACTACATAATCTCTGTATGCTCTTCGTATCCAAGGGAAGTCATTTTCCATAGAATTATTGACCCTCGAATTCTATGGAATTTTGTTTGTTAATCCGCCCTTAGATACATCATATCATTGCAGAGATAGGGCCGTATCGAAGGGCGTATTAAATTTCCATAGAATTGGAGGGTCATTTTAACGGTCAATTTAACCTCCTAGAGAAATTATTTTGAGAAAATAATCGTTTTGCAAATTTTTTTAATGGCATTCCAACAATTTATTTAGTCAATTATGAAAAACAATTGAATACCAACAATGAATTTTGTTTTTTTAACTGGATATCTTGCAGGTTTAGCTGGTTCACTATTGGTCATGATTTCTGCTGCAATCATTTATTTTGTTATAACTAAATTTAAACGTAGAGAAAATACAACAGAAGAATCTAAATTGAATGATGTAAAACTTATTCCTGTTAGAAACACTGTTCGACACTCGCTAAAGAGAAAAAATGAAACACTCCCCATGTCAAAGATTAGTCCGAAGAGTAATCGTGGAGACACGTCGATCCATCGTTATGGTGGCGACATGCAAGACAATTATGATACATTCAAAACATTTAAGCCTAGTAACACTGAAGTAAAATATTTATGTTATTCATTGCCCATGCTACACTACTCGGTTCATGGTGCTGAGTGTGCTACTGAAGTCCACATATCAGATTGTAAAGTAGAGAGCTCCAATTTATCAAATAATTTTGAAGATAGTGGTGTTAGCAAAATTGTTAATCAGGATTATGGAAATATAGAACGCTATATTATGGATCAAGAAGATGGAACTAGTCAGGACACATATTTATCAGCTTCAACGCATGGAGGAAGCAACTCATTTAAAGGCAGAAGAAGGCCGCAGTACATGATGAAGAATACTGCCGAAACAAGACAGTTTGATGAATATATTGACTTAAGCGTATCGAATGAAGCAACTTCTGATTAAAACATTGGCTGCTACTTTAACTTATAGCATTTTGAGATAGTACTTGTATAATGCGCCTTTATTGAAATGGTAAAGGGATACTATATTGTAAGTTCCTACTTTTGGAGGTATATATATATATATATATATATTGCATCTACATAGTATGTAAAACCGAAGAGAAAAAATACTAAACACATTTCAATTACAATGATGTTATATGTAATTACAATAAGTGTAAAATTATTTATGAAAGGTTTTATTAATATTCCCTTCATTGACTTTAGCTATAAAACATTCAATCAACGACTGAATATATACTTTTAACAGTATGCTTTACATATTAAAGAATCATTGGAAGAATGTAAAATTTCGATAGGTACCTATACTATTCTAATTTTTTCATTATTAAATGATATGGAACCAATAATATTTAATAATGAGCACTATATAGTAAAAAGATTTTACTAAATTACTAAACTTTTAGCTTATTGTATGACTATATAAGTACTTTATAGTTCCATGTGAATAAAAGTATCTCTAATACAATTCTATAACATTATATTACTCTATGATTTATATCAATCATGAAAACATCAAAAATGACACGTTGCATCACTTGCCAAGTGTATTGACCAATATCTATCGCAATACCGATATGTTTTATTATATTTCTTCGTGGTATACGCCTTGTGGAGAATTTGTGCTTCCACCAAAACCACCCCACAACGCATAAATGTAATAAAATAAATAAACCCAGAAATTATGTACATGTGAAATATACCCAGTATTTTAAAAATTCAGTACCGTTGTTACACCGATGTTGCTGATATGCGTAGGTACACAATGCTGACTTGGTATCAAAGGTAGCATATGGGGCCGTATTCTTGCACGGCTGAGAGTACTTGCTCTTAATCGAGTATATTTGCCTCTGCATTATTTGATGGGTATACCTATATCCAAAGATAATAGGGTACATAGAGTATATCTTACATGTTAACAGATTAATATACCAATATATTTATTTTACAGAATTTTAATCCATACTCATGAATAACCACAGGGGTTTATTATTCCCACGAATATGAGTAGGAATTGCGATTTTTACTGTAGGAAAGGAGATGATAAAACTATTTCATTTAATATTAACACTAATTATTCTTTCTGTGAATCAGACAATAAGAAGGCATGGTAAATGTATTAATCATAGAGTAAAGAGGGTGTAAATTTATTATGTCTTGATTACTTCTTTGTTTTAATAAATCACATATAAGATTTTAACTGACAGCGTCTTCTCGCGTTACTATCAAATCTGGTCAAGCATAGCTTATAACAGCATAGGTAACGTACCAACTGAGATTTGAATTTATGAAGATAATGTATACACGATTTGCTTTCATTGTATACAAGATCATTTTAAAACAAGTTTATCATCAAATAAAATTTCTGTCTTTACTGTAGCAGTTGGTATTCCTTAATACTTATTTAAAATAAACTATCTAATTTTCTATAATTATTATTATTTCATCACAGTGGCAGCCTTTAAAAAATTGACATTGGCGCTTTTTCATGACCTGTCGTGTGTCCTTAACATTCTGCTCAAACTTTAATGTTTGCCTGAAATATTTTAGTACCCAAAAATTTGGGGGTGCCACCACATTAAAGGCCTAAAGGGTGCTTATCATAACTAGAATTTAGAAAAATAAATCTCAATGTTTCTAAATGAGCAGCACTGTATGAGTGAATATGATGCTGCTTCTATACACCTTCACTCTGCAATGATATGTGGTATCAAAAAGGGCATATTAACAAATAAAATCCCATAGAAAATTAAAGGGTCACTTTAACTATCATTTACTATAGTAATAAAATACACTATATATATAAATTTAGTGACTGGGCAATTATAGTTCTATCAATATCTGTATTCAAAATGACCAAAGAAATCTTCATTATAGGATTTGGACCTTCTATTTTCTCTGAGAAAAAAACAGGCGACATCAGATCTCTGTAACTTTTACAATTTGAAGACAACAATATTAACCAATGCAAAATAATTCCAATTAGAAAAATATTATCTGATATGCATTTGGAGTTGTAAAAGCTCAAACATTTTTTAGGTGATCATGTAGTCATTTGAAAAGTTTTGTGCACCCACTTTTGGTAAAAGCTGGATCTGCCACTGCTTTATGTGTATAAGTTTGTTAGAATCCTAAATTGTATTATTTTACTTATAACTTTAAAGATTTTGTGACTAGCATTCTTGCAAGACTGCCTATTATTTTAAACAATGTGTAACTATATAACATAGGTATCTATGACTACAGGGTGATTTGATTTCTCATACATATATTTTGTATTAAAGAACATTTTGCAATTTACTGTGGTACAATAAATGTTTGAAATAACCATAGCCATAGTTTGATAGCCATTTGATTGGCTATCAAATGCTGATAAAATATATGAAATATAAAGAATTAAAAAATAATATCTAAGTGTGTGTTGTGCTTTTGAAAGCTGCATTTATTTATATATATATTTTTTTTTATTAAGAATTAAAATATTATTTTAATTATTAAATATATATTAAATATGTTTATCATGTAGATGAATAAAGTATAAATTTATTTTGGTAAGTATAAAAGTAAGTAGGATTGAATATCAAACATCTAAAATATGCAAAAGCTGGCCAAAAAATAATACTCACTTTTTTATCCTGTTTCAAATCAAATTTGCACTTCAATTAAGACAGTGTATGTACACTATATAATTGTAAAATGAAGGTTGCAAAATATGTAATTATTAGATCTATCTTATAATTATTTTCAGTTAGACAAAATGGATAGTCAAATGGAAAAACTAAAAACTAAAGCAATGGAATTTGGCCAAGAGCATCTTTTCAAGTTTTGGAATATTCTGAATGATGATGAAAAGTCAAAATTATTAAAGGATGTTTCTGAAATGAACTTTGAAAAAATAATGAACTATTTTAAAGTAAGTTTCACACAGTAAAAGAGTTTTCTATGGTTCTTAGTTACTTAATTTAAAGGTTTTTGTTTGGAATTTTTAACTATGAGCTAACAATTTTAGCTTTAAATTATGCTATCCAAACTTGATAAAGAAAGTCAGTGTGTCCAGTTCTTAAAAAATCAAGGAATTCAGTCAGCTATCACAGATTTTTTATAAATTTAGTATAACATTTATAAAACTTATATCTCTATTTGCTTCATTCTTGGCTTTAATTTCATAAAATTTTACGAGCTCCGCAGCAGTTAATTAGATAAAATAACTTTATTAATTAAATGAATTAATTAATCTATAAGAATCTGCATTTGAGTAATGCCAAGTGAAACAATTACAAATCTTACAAGAAAAGCCTATGAACTAGTATCTATGTATATTCCAATTTATTCTACTAATTTGTTAATTGTTAATATGTTGTTTTCAGAATGCCCAGGTATAATGTTTGCAACCCTCACAAATTGGTATGGTATAACTTTTGCTAGAATGGTTTTATTTCACTAGCTTGGCTCTCTCTTATTTTTATCATCAAACCCCTATAAATATTAAAACTGTTTTAACTTTGCTTGGTTACTGTTTTTATCTAGTTTCACTACTAATATGTATATGCTTCAATAAAAATAATTTAACACTAAAATATATCAATTTTAACAAATTTTCTGTTTTTTGACTGAGTTTATTTAGACTTTTGTCAGAAACATTTTATTGTTGTTGTTTTTTTTGATAATTAGTAATGTCCTAAGTTTTTTATATTCATATATTTAGGGTGTGTAACTCACAGGCTGTGTAATTTGTATTATATAAGTAATAATGATTTAACGTATTATATAGATGAAATTATAAATCATTCATTTGTTCTTCATTCACTCCATTCTAACAATCAACAAATCAGTTTCACCATCGCCCGCGAAAGAGTTTATATCCGCTGTGCACAAGGTCTTGCTCTCATCAGTCTTAGATGGCTTGTTTTTCCAGATATGTACAGTGAAACACAGTTTACGGACCTGATAATTAAGAATTGCCAAATGTTCATATGGTTTTATAAAGAATAAAACTTTACCTATTATTTTCACTTTAGGTGTGTACGCAATCGAGTAAAAAAGTCGATCAATATCTTGAACCCTTAAATTCTGAAGTTTGTGGTTCTGTGGTTGAATCTGACAGTATTCTTCTGTCATCTTTGGAAGATGAAGGTGTGTTGAATAGCATATTCTTACCAATTCTCTAAGATAATTCATTTGTTATAATTATTAAAGAGCGGAATCCAAATTTTTCAAAGAAAAAGTTGATGCTTTACTTAGTTATTCGTATAGTCAGACTTCGTGTTTACGAAATAAATTTATATTAATAGCTATTAGTTTTATTTCATCATAAACTAGCTCATTTACATTTGTGAAAAAATAATTATTCTGTATGAAAATAATTTCAAAGTTCAGCAGAGCTATTCAGTTTAACTTTTTCACCTTACAATGTGAATGCCGATTGTGCTGAGAGTATTCACTATCTCTCTTACTCTCTTATAGCGATCTACAGCTTTGAATGACTCAATGAAGTGTAGACAACAAAGCAGTTTGTTTTTACGGCTCTGTTTAGCTGCTGTAGATTCACTATCTTGCTCGTTATTATTTGTATTGAAATGAATATAAATATGAGTCATATCATCAATGAATATAATGTGATCGACCATAAGCGATACAACATACAGAGATATCTACCTCTAACATATTATGTGAATCCAATGTGTTATGTTTAGGCGTTGCCATTCTATTAGAGTCTACTACATATGTCAATATTGATTGTTAATTATTTTAAGAGTTGTTTTGTCCATTTGTTTCTAGATAGTTAGGTCCAGAACCTCAAATGAGGTTCTTAGGGAATTCAATTCTGTACGAAAACATAAAATAATATCTCAATAGAATATCAACAAACTATAGTTAGGGAGGATCCAATACTAATAAAAATTGTATATTAGCTGATGGATTTATTTCTTACAGCAACCGCATAATTCCCAATATAGGTATACGTCTATAACTCTCAGACTTTAATTGTATCGATTTTTTGAATGGTTGTTAATTGTTCAATCGGGGATTTTATCTACTGAACATGTGAGATTATTTGCTAATATCAGCTCACAGAATGGTGTCAGATTTCAATCTTTCTCTTTTTTTATTCAGCCACGTGTTTAAAATGAGTAGCATCTGTGCAGAGGACATTCATACTATTGGGACTACAACATTTTCTTGAATAATTACTTCGTCATACTAACTAATTCCGCATTTATATTACTGAACCTAACTGAGCTCTCTTTGAGAAATGCATTATTCACACTTCAATCTATGTAACAGTTAAAGAACGGGTCGATTTAATATTTCAATTAATTTGCATTTAAAGTTTCTGTCTGTGATTCTAACCAAAACTTTATTATTGGCTAAATTTAAATTTAAAAATTCCTCTGTCGTTACAATCAGATATTTTTTTCTCCCGAGTTATTAGATAACGTTAAGGGTTTTTTAATGTCGCATGGTTTGTTTTTTAGGTCTTCGTGCAATATCCGAAAATAAAGTTTGCGTTCTGTTGCTAGCGGGTGGTCAGGGTACTCGTCTGGGTGTGAATTATCCCAAAGGCATGTATCAGGTTGGTTTATTATCTAAGAAGTCTCTCTATCAGATTCAAGCAGAGAGAATAAGACGCGTTAGTCAACTTGCTAAAGAGAAATTTGGAGGGGACGCTAAAATAACTTGGTCAGTCGAATTTACCTTTGTAAATATCTGAATATGTAAATTTAGAGAACGTCATTACTGAATCTTTACAGAACATTCAGATTATAGAAATAGCATTTCAACTAAGACTACTTTTACGTGTTAGAGTAGTAATGTAACATTAATGAATTATTATATGTTTTATATGGAAAATACAATTTTTGCTTGCTGCTTTTAAAAAAGTTCCACCTACATCTATAATTTTGATGAAAACTCAGGTTG
Organism: Monocelis spectator; assembly: GCA_036784945.1. Taxonomy (NCBI): domain Eukaryota; kingdom Metazoa; phylum Platyhelminthes; order Proseriata; family Monocelididae; genus Monocelis; species Monocelis spectator. The sequence continues at coordinate 7,832 of JAYMFX010040895.1, forward strand.
TTCTAAATAATTTGAATATGTAGTTAGAGCTCCTGTTTTCATTTTAGGTATATCCTGACATCTGAACACACGCAAGAAGCCACCCAAAGTTTCTTTAAAGAACATGAATATTTTGGTCTGTCGCCGCAAAATATCACGTTCTTTGAACAATATACGCTCCCGGCAATTTCCAAAGATGGAAAAATTATTTTAGAAAAACCTCATAAAGTTTCCAAAGCTCCTGGTAACTAATTTAAGAAATATATTAAATTGTATTTTTTGATATTTTGGTAGATATTATAAACATCTGTATATTACTATAGATGGTAATGGTGGTCTGTATAGAGCATTGAGAGAGCGGAGTATTCTGGATGATATGAAAAGTCGCGGTGTGTTATACGTTCATGTCTACTGTGTGGACAATATTCTAGTGAGGATGGCGGATCCACGATTTCTTGGCTTCTGTCTAATGAAGAAAGCTGAATGCGGAGCTAAAGTAGTTGAGAAAAAGAGACCAGATGAGGCTGTAGGAGTTGTCGGATTGGTGAAAGGTAGATATCAGGTAATACAGTGCTTATTCAATTTGTAAGAATGTTGTGACAACAGAATAATTAACTTTTTTACAAGAAATATATCAGCAAGCATAACCCGACTTTACCCGTGACCAATGTGGACTTGCACTTTCAATTCTATTAGAAAACCCTATTTTTGTTTGCATTTGCACGATCATGATAGAACAAAGAAATTCTCAAATGCTTTTAAAATATCACGAGAGGTCGAGCTTTATATCTAAATTTAAAAGTGAACTGTCTTGAGAGCCACTCTACTTTAATCTAATCAAATAATCTAGAAATACAGTGGTGCTGTGGCCAATTGAACAATGAGTGAGCTTTGTTTAATACTGTCATCCATCCTAATTATTATAATCATATTAATTTTGGAAGTAGGCCTTTAATATCTATTTGGTGATGTCCCCATGTCTAATTGCTTAAAATCGTGGTTAGGAAGTATAAAGAAATATTATCCATGTCTGCTATACAATTATTGTTCACCAAAATGTCTAATGATTACACTTACACATATGTATCTAATATATTCTTCCTTTTTCTGTAGGTAGTCGAATACAGTGAAATCTCAAAGGAGACAGCTCAGATGCGATTACCAGATGGGCGGTTAGTTTATCGTTCTGGTAACATTTGCAACCATTTCTTTACTATAGACTTCTTGTCTAGAGTTACCAGTGAAGAATATGAGGAGCAATTGGTTCACCACCTTGCCAACAAGAAAGTGCCTTATGTTGACGATTCGGGAAATGTGGCAATACCTACTGAACCAAACGCTGTTAAAATGGAGAAATTTGTCTTTGATGTCTTCCCCTTTGCTAAGTAAGCCTTATTTGTTAGCTTTTTGGATCTTTATTATCTTTAAATATTGCAAAATCTAAAAATTCTGTATGTACTTTATCAATAACTTTAATTATAATTTCATTTAATATTTTGTATAGTAACATGGCTGTATGGGAGGTAATCAGAGAAGACGAATTTTCTCCTTTGAAGAATGCCCCCGGAACCAAACAGGACTCGCCAGAGGTGTGTAGAGACGCGCTTTATCACTATCACCGCAGATTGCTAGAGTCTGCTGGTGCAAAATTCATGAATAAGTCGACAAATGGAAACAAAAATGGCGACCAGAGTATGGGTATTAAAAATGGAGTCGATGCCTCGGAAGAGAGAAGTGTGTCACCCACGGAAATATCTCCACTGATTAGTTATGATGGCGAGGTGGGCTTTTGAAACTTTTAAAAAATATTTTCATCAAAACTATAAACTATTTCAAACTATAAAGTAACTATATGTATTAGTTATTAAAAAGCCATAATATATCTAAATTTGCTTACGTATTTGTTTTCTTACAAAATGTCAACTCTAATTTTATGGACGCCTTAATTTCCATAGAATTCAAGCGGAAACTTGTATCTATTGCCAAGTCATTTACAAATGCCAATCAGCATATGTCCGAGGCAACTCCAGGTATACCTGCTAGTCCTGTATGAATCTTCTGTTCCTTCTAATTAGATCTTTGAAATATATTTTTATATTCAATAAAAACATTCGATAGTTTATTTTGTTTTCCTTTCGTAAAGAGCAGTTTATATGAACTTGATAATTGAAAACACTATCAAATCTTTTTTTAGGGTCTGGAATCTATCGTTAAGAATTTAGTGATAGAAAAGCACATCCTTCAATTTGAGAGAAGTCACGACGGCACAGTTTCTGTAACACAATCTTAATAATTAAAAACATGACTATTCGATAAAAGAAAACTTTTATACTTTCTATCGTTTTAACAATTAGTTAAGGCACATTTATGATTCTGTCGAATATTGCCTTAATTGTGGATATTAACAGTCGGATCGTAATTATATATGTAGATATTTTACATCTATTCGTGATATGAAATATTCCAATTTTGAATTCCGACAGCCTATTTATGGACTTATAATAAAATAAGTTCACTAGTATATTATGTAGATGTAGAACACTTTATTTATTATTTAAATAAATGAAGTGTATATTTATTAAATACATAATATAAACTTATTAATTATAATGATTCATTGCATAATTTACGTATGCTGTATTTTTTATTTAATTTCTCTGAATTGATTTATATTTATTTAACTTTGTTCTATATAAAAGAATGAATAATTAATAAATGTATGCAATTGTATTTTTAATAATCAAGTGTCGTGTTATAGGTCATAATAGATGTACAATGATTGATTCAAAAACGTTTTTGAGAATTGTGAAAAATAAATATAATAATTTCAAAATTTTGAGTTTTTCTTTTGTATATACAAGAAAAATTGAGCATGGAATATTAATATTGTCTTCTTTCCCATGGTGCATCAACCTGAGCGCTCTAGAATTTAAAAAATCAATGCAATATCATGCGTACATAGTTTTGATTAAAGTATATACCATATAGACGTACTATTTTAATTAAGGTCTGCATTCACAACAATCAGTTAAGTTTTTAGAAGCTAAATTGTTTGTTGGATCCTTTAAAATTCATATATTATAACATATTATATTCATGTGTTCTCCTGTGAAATAATTATATAGGTACCTAATATAGTAATATATAGCTCTTGTCCAGATCTCCTTATTGGGGCCGGATCTGCACAACAATCTATGAATTTAATGCTTTCGCGATTTTATCCCATTTCTTTTCCCTAATATCAATTTGGGTTTTGGGATTAAGCAGGCTCATAAAATACTACCATAACAGAAAATGGCGTATAGGTATGGATTTATTAAAATTTCCCTAAACTTGTAATATGTAGGTATGTTAACTGGTCGCTTAACTGACAGTTGTAAAATATTTAACTGGGAATTTACTAACTGGCAGTTGAGCATTATACTCTCGTAACCCCATAACAGTCAGTTAAACTGACTGCCTTAAACTACATTCATAATATAACCTGTGAGGACACACAATCTGATATAATAGCTATTTTTACTTCATTTAAGTTTGTGTTTACTTCCTCATTTTATTTTATGAAAATGTATCATTTTACCTCTGATTGTAGCTTTTGCGCTTGTCAAAAGCATTTTATTATTTATCTACTAAAATCGAATTTTTTTTCTTACAACTTTAGAATAATACAAATCGTCCTGGTCTGGATAGTCGTAACTATTTTGGTGCCAACTTCTAATCCCATAATATGAGTTTTTCTCATCAGGAGACACAACTAGAAGAGGGGAGTTTTTCGATTCCTAAAATATGAAATGTTCAAGGTCAAATGTACATTTTCCAGAAATATCCTTTAAATAATTGTCAAGAATACTGGAAGACTTTAAACTAATTGTATATCGGAGAGCATGTTATTATTCTAAGAATCACCGACATTTTAATGATGTATATTTTTATCAGAGTCGAATATATGTTTAGGTATGCTGTGGAAGACAAGGCTTTTGGGCATACTTTTGGCTCCTCAAAATGTCCTTTATGTGTGTTCTTGTTATTAGTGGTGAGCCACATACATATTTTTTAAACCGTTTTTAGTGCTTAGGTAAGAGTTTGTGAGATCAGTATTTATTGTTATCATTAAATAAAGGTGAAAATCACGAAAATATGTAGTGAATCAAACAAAACTTCCTAATTCTGATGATTTTGAAATTCTAGCAAATTATTCAGAAAATCTATGGGATGTTCAAAAACAATTGATATTCCAATATAATTTAAGCAAGTTATATAATTTGTACAATATTTAAACTTTTTAATCACAATAAATCAATTAATGAACGATGACAACTACAACTTCGAAAAACAGTTTATTCAAACAAAATGTATGTAGGAAGAAAGTTGTACTTTTTATCGAATAAGAGATAATTAGTAAAACGCCGCTAAAAAGGCGTCTTTATAGTGGATGTGTCATTAATTAATGCAGAAAAATATGGCATTAGGGAAGCTGTTTCATTATTATAACAATGTATGGATAATGAATTGATTATTTAGCTACCTTATCTACAAATTATCTAGCCAAAAAAATCTTTCACGTGCATTGCATAGTTGATAGAATGTATTATTATTAGTAGTAAATAAGGAAAAAATGGGCTGACAGCAAACCTGCTTTAATTAATATAGCGGCGTTCTACGTAAAAGACATCTCTGTATACTAAATTATTTTCTCACAAAAATAAGAATATTGTCTATCATTCAAAAAATGATAATTCAGATTTTAAAAACAATTCATACATTAATTTATAATCGGCTTGCAGATGGGGTTATATATACTCATTAATGCACAGTGAACAGCATTATGTTTAGTTAATTCGTTCTCCCCACCAGCTGGACAAATTCTTTCCTGCACGGCATTGCCATTTTGGACACAATAGTAAGAAGTCATTAGCGGCTGACCAAATGTAAAAGGAAAAGCGCAGTCAACATTCGAATAATCGTTAGTTTCGCAGTAATAGAATTTGTTGGAAATTTGATAGGCTGCAGAACACCAAGTAATATTTTGCCAAGTTCGATAATTATTCGAGCATGTATAATGCTCCAGATCATCAACATGCAAAAATGGATACAAGCAACGACGGTTATACTTTTTTGGAATATTGTCACACGTGTAAAAGAATTTGAAAAAGCGTTTCGTAGGTGAGCACCAATATACATCCATATCCACATTAGTGCATTCATGATATATTGAACCATTATAATAGAAGGGAAATATACAATTAGGATTTGTATATTTTGTGTAAGAGCAATAGCGATAGAAATTATTAAACTTATCCGGAATGTTAACCACTGGACATGTAGAAAATGATGCTACCTTTCTTATACTACACGACTGAAACGTTTGACCATTTTCAGAGTAAGGATATTGACACTTTTCATTGTTCTTTATAATCAAAGTTTTATCATTCTGACAATGCAACCAGGTGTTTACTGATCTACTAGTTTGTAATAGGCAGAAGCTATCGTTTTTAAATGGTATACTCATGCAACTTTCTAGTACCTGCTTGCGCTGGGTAATAATTTGATTTCCAATTTTTTTAATGTTTGGAAAGGTGCAGTCGATAATTGAAGAACACAAATGATAACTTTCATTAGAATACCTGCTGAAGCATTGACCTGTGTTATTTTCTCCACATTTAGCACCAAGTTTATGAAAACTGCAGTAAGGTTGGTTTAGGCCATTAATGCCTAAATCGCAAGGAAAATATTGAGTTTCTGAAAATCTGCACCAATAGCCATCTGTATCGTCACTCGAAATATTAATATTAACATTTAATACATATTGTGTAGAAGAAATAGTTGTTGGATAAATGACCAAATTCGAACTGGGATTGAACAGATTGATAGGTTCTTTAGAATTCGCTGAATAAAACAAACAACTTTCACACCGATCTCCAACTAATCCATTAAAAGAAATGACTAGATTAATTATACAATAATAGATCCACCTGTCAAGCATTTTTGATCAGCAAAATGTTTAGCTTCATACAATTTGCTGTAGATATATTTGAATCACAGATACTTATTAAGAAAACATTTCTATAATCATACCTTCCAATCATCGATATCATGAACATTGCAGAGATTAGGCAAATATATTAAAAATATGTATAACTGTTACAGTATTGTTTTACTATAATACATAGGTAGTTGTATTATAGTAAAACAATATTTAATGTCTATGCATTAGGCCGTATCGAAGAGTGAAATATCCATAGAATAGTAGGGTTATTTTTACGGAATGATGTGTTAGAACATTAGAGGTTAGATAGAGTTTCCATTCTAATAAAACTCGATGGTTTTATTATACCACGGCACATTACTCTATGCCACGGCCATGGAGATCAGACTTTCTTTTCGTCTTCTCCGATAAATTGTCCGATCTCTATGACCACGGCAAATTTATACATATCTCATGGAACACTGCTACTGCTAACACCATAGCTAACACTGCATGGAACCATGCTATCTATACCATAGAGATCTAAACAGTGTTCAACGTCTCAACCATTATTAAATCATAATAATCAAAAGTATATCATTGCTCTTCAATGTCAATGGACCATTAAAGTAACTCTTCAATATGCTATGGAATTTGATTTGATCGCCTTTAGATACCTTAAATCATTGCAGATTGCAGACCGTATCGAAGAGCGTATTAAATTTCTATAAAAATTGAAGAGTCATTTTGACGAATAATTCTTCTTGATAAGATATTATATGCAAGGTGCTTGAAATTTCAATAGAGTTGTAGAGTCAAACTCGCAAAGCACATTGCCATCAGATAATATAATACATATAACAATATGTCCGCCCTAGGAAAATTGATGAAACTTGATCTAATTTCTATGCACATAATTAAAGGATCCCTCTATAGGACTGTTAAGTGACCCTCCAATTCTATGAAAATTTAGACTTCCCTTTGGATACTCCATAATCTCTGTATGCTCTTCGTATCCAAGGGAAGTCATTTTCCATAGAATTAGAGGGTCACTTAAC
>JAYMFX010041117.1:0-25516 GCA_036784945.1 Monocelis spectator
GTGGAACCGAAAATTCAGTTTACCAATTATTATTTACTAATTACCAATTACTAATTGCATTGTGAAACAGGCCACAGAACTCTTAACTATAATACTATAGGTACCTATCTGACTATACATGACATTAAAATTTATGATGAAAGTTTTAACCAGATACTTCCTCATAATCTCGAGTCGTTTATGCGTTTTTTTAAATCTTTATTAATCTTTTATTTATTTATTTATTAATGCTTTCTCTACTGACAAAACCCTGTTGCTGAGCTATAGAATAGTCTTTTCCATACAGTACACTTGGTACCTAAACACTCAGCTAATGAAGTCTGGAGTTCCACAAGGCACTATATTATTAATACCTACGAGCGAGATAGGCAATTTAAATTTAATTTTTAGTCGCAGATAAACTTGACGATAGATACATATTAAGAAAACACGACGATTATGTAAGATCTTTTATCGCCGTCATCATTCTAATTCATTCATTCATTCATTCTCATACCGCCAGGTAATAATACTGCACGAACTTATACTACTTACCTATAATCTGTGCTGGGGTGAGGGGGACGAGAGTCTCTCTATCTCTCTCTAGTAGGTATTGCAGTTTCATTGAGGCAGCGCGCTTGTAGAGACAAGTCAAATGACGAACCACGCTTCGATATGCCACCGCTTATTGGCAAATAGAAATTTAAACACAAGCTTGCATTAACTTTTATACGATTATTTAATTGTGGAGCTGATTTTTTGTGTCACCAGTCCTACACTAAACCGCACAATTATAGTTGGTACTATATTTTGGTACTCTATACCTCCTTAAACAACATTGACAACAGATTAGCGTTCCAACTCTTTCCAACAAATCACAGTTTACAGACACCAAAAAATAATCATCAGTCTTGTTGGTTGGGACGACCTAAACAATTTTGTGACAATTTCAAATAAAAATATTTATAATTTGGACTTTATTAATAATAGATATATGCAGATTATACCTGCATATATTTGAATCTATTTGGGTGAACAAGAAGAAGAGACTTTCACAAATTGTGTTTCCAAATTCAAATTTCAAGCCACTCGTCTGATACCTATATAATGTAAGCTGATTTTGTAATTATTATTTTTGAATTTGAATTCCCTTATATACTGAAATTTATACCATTGTCTATTCATTTTAATAATAGTTACCTTATTTATTATACCAATTAACCAACTATATATGAAATGTGGAATTTAATTTTTGAAGCTCATAAATGTCATTTTAACAAAAGAGTTTAATCTCAAAATTATAAATCCTGATTGACTACAATAGAGTTGAGTTTCCACCCACTATTATATAGGTGTAGGTACATATCTACAGCATATTAATTAATTGAGCAAGCATGGCTTCTATAAAGCACACCTACCTATAGGGAAAAATGGCCCTTCTCCTTCATTTTAATTCATTTAAGAATATTGAGAGAATTAATTTTAACCGGATCATTTTTAAATCCTATATATACCTACCATGCATACCATATTATATTATTGTTATATTGTGCGCTGACTGGCTGGGTAACAGCTGATAGAAAAATTTTCACATTCTTCTAAATAACTATAAAATATCTCTATGTGTTACCTCTCTTAGGTATAGCTCCTGTAACATCAGCATACTGTACTTGATAATGAATTTAAGCAACCTTATCATGACTCTCTACTTGGCTTAAACAAAATCACTGAATGGCCATTTTTTTGTTTAAATTTTATTAATATATTAAATTTGAAATATTTAACACGACGTGTACCTCTAGTAGTCAGGAGAGAGTGTGTGTCGTAATGAAAAAAATCGGAAGACAGGCGAAGTCAGAAAGTGACTTCAAATTATTTCAACATTTAATTATATTCTGGGAATTGATTATATATATATATATGTATATATATAATATATATGAAGCATCCTGATTTGAATTAAATAACATTTTTTATGGCTTCGTTTGTGGTCCTTCTTATAGTTAGTTGTCAGGAATTTTCAAATTATGTCGTATCGATATGTAGGCATAGGAAGGGTGTTAATAGGGTACGGTACGGTACAACTGATTACAGGCTGAAATTTGTTGGTTAAGGGTGACCTGTATTTTATGAAATAATACTACAACTGTTGCCTGGGGTCAATACCAGCCTACGTTTTTAAATCACAACTATACCTCTCTATATAAACAGAGATTTAATAAAAGTTCGCCTATAAAGATTTGTGGATGATATTGAAATAATGTGGCTAGTCAGAGAGAGAGAGAGAGAAAGAGAGATTTAAAAAAATCTTTCTCTAATGACATCAGTTCTCTCTCACTCTCTCACTCTCTCTCTCTCTACTCTCAGATATTATAGCTTTGATTTTCTTTCTTTGTTTAATATTGAAAGAAACTTAATACTTTCAATTTAGTCATATAGTATATAGTTGGATTCATCGCTTGCAGTTTGTGTTCGTTTGATTGAAGTGGTATACCTCCAATCTGGGCGGTGGTATACCTAAATGTGATGATGGGTTAGGGGAGATATGTGTCGTGTAAATTATGTCAAAACATTCACATTGAAGAGTCCAGATAGGTATATAGCTTGCGTGATTTAAGTCATTAATTTAAATTACATTTCGTCCCGGTGATGTTGACCACCTATATATTTATATACTACAGTCTAGGTCTAGGCATATATCTATAGAGCTAAATTTTATAGCACGGAGCATATAATTTAAAATCAAATGTGTTAAAAAAACATAATTATATTAACTATACTATGGGCATGATGAGAGCTGTGGATATTGGTTGGAGCTGACTGTATTCTTTCTCTCTATATGGATAGTTTTCCTCAGAGCAATTCGTATCAGATAGAGATGAATTATAGGCTGTAGGTGGGTATGTCAAATGATATAATGATCTGATAATCACGGTATCTGTCCAATGTACTATATCTGTGTTGTTCCATACATACATTGTCAGGGCAAATTATCGATTTGATCGGTCGATTAAATGGAATGCATTGTTTTAAAATCTAAACAGAGCTCTGATAAAATATGTAGCTGACCAACATTCAACCAAGCCCAAAGACGAATCTATATGAAATCGAAGCATCCTTCTCTATAACTTATAGATTGGGTATCATTGGTAAATTATATGGTTAAATTTTATTGCAAGCTGGCGCGTTGATTGAACATTTAATGCGCTAAAGAAAATTAAAAAATCCCAAAGAATATTAAAACTATATTAGCTCGTTAATAAAAATAATGATCATCATTCGGATTTTCTTTTTTGAAAACAAAAGATTGAGTCAGTTTGTATTATAGGTCTGCATATATCTACCTATCTATAGTTAGTTAGTTATCTTGGCATATTTTTAAAGTTTTGCCGACCAGAGATTATAGGATTTTTGTTTATTATTTGAATGTTTATTCCCAGTGTGACGATTTGAAATTCATGTGCGCTTTTTTAATTGCGGAATCATTTTCTCACAATTTCATTTTCCTAAATTTTTATCTATCAATCTATCTATCTATCTATCTGTAGGTAAGGTATAGCGACGAAATATTTTTCGCTTTGATTATTAAATTTAAATTAGTTTAACTCCAATCTTTAATTTTATTTAATAAAGAATGAAATCGATACAGCCTGTGACTGGACTGATTCGATTTTTCGAATAATTCATTCACTCTCAACACACACAGACACACAGACACACAACAAGCAAAACTCAACTCCTAAATCTCTCTTTATACCTATACTGCCATGCCGTATATTGGGGATAGCCCCTACCTATTAACTGCCTGATTATTATAAAATATTGAGGAGTTTGGTGGTCGACCATCATTGAAATTTTTAACTGTAATTAATAATTGCCGGTAGAAAATTCACTCCACACAATGTCACATAATAATATTCTGCATATCATTAAATCAAATTAAATTATCAAGACTGAGAAAGGAATTTGTTGAAATATATTTATTTCCTCATCTCGATTATTATAGAAGTAAGAGAGAAAGAAGAGCTTGCTAGAATGCTTCACAGATTATTCTCCGTATTATTAGAGAGAATAGTTAAATTTTAATATTGCCATTAACATTTATGTAACATAGCTGTTTTGAAATTTAACAAAGATTATATTGTACTTTTGAAAAGGGCTTCTTTATGTTTGAGGGAGGATTTTTTCTAATTGTATACCATATATAAATAGAAATAGACTATCATCTGGAGGAAAACAGATAGTCTATTTCTATGAGATAATATTTCATAGACTTTTAAAGAAAACGCATGCAAATAGGACTGTTAAGTGACCCTCCAATTCTATGGAAATTTAGACTTTCCTTGGATACTATGTAATATCTATAATGCTCTTCGTATCCAAGGAAAGTCATATTTCCATAGAATTGGAGGGTCACTTAACAGTCCTATTGACTTTTTTAATTTTATACGTCCTTCTATACGCCTGCAAATTCCGGGGCAAATTCTATGGAAATATGCACACCCTTAACAACCCTACAATTACCGGTATGGGGAGTTTCTAAGGGTGTTCTAAAACAAAGTCTATGGGAGTTTGCAAGCGTATTCTGTTCTATTTATAGTTGGGTTTTAATAGAATTACCTATATGGAAACCATTATTTTTCAATACCTAATTGGAAAAGAACCTTTTCAATACTTGTTCTTCAATACTTTCAATAGAAATAATATACTTTTACTAAATATATTAAAACTCTCAAATATATTTATTTATGCAATGCTGAATCAAATTGCAGCTTATAAATATCGTCATATTATGTCATAATGGTTTTATGTTTGTGACAATTTTGTAAACTTGAATTGCTAATTCGATTATTTGTATGATATAATATGATGGGTTGAAAAAAAGGAATCGAGAATTATCGGGAATCTTTTAAAGTGTACCGCCCAAATTATCCCCCATAAAAAAAACAGATTTAGACGTACGTTGTAAGGAGCGAGAATTTATCTAGAAATGCATTATGTATTTAGGTATAGTTAGAGTCTTATAAAATGACATTATACCAATCTTTTTAAAGTCTTAATTTATCATCCCGACAATTTGTTTTTTCTTGCGTGTATAGTTATTTTCATTGAAAAGTTCTCTATCATAATATGTATAGGTACCAACCACCTATATGATGAATGAATATAGATGAAAGCGTTTCATTTCACTCCGCTTTATATAATAATAGTTTGTAGTCGTCTTAAATTTTGATGCCTCGAATCTTATACCTAATTTAATACTTTTATCATCAGCATTGATTATTCATATTTTTATATTATTACGATAACAAAAGCTATAAATGATCTATGTAGCGAATGCTTTTCAAAACCTTACTTATTATATATGTATATACAAATAATGAAATTCAAATATTCGTCTCTGAACAGTCTCTCTCTCTCTCTCTCTCTCTCTCTCTCTCTCTCTTTATATTATATACCTATATGCATAAATATGACTTTCATAATTAGCGAATATTATATAGAACAGAGAAAACCGTCAAAGCTTTCTTTTGACATAAATTTAAGACTTTAATTCTTCGATTAGCCAATTTGAAAAATGACACCGCCATTTCTGTCCCCCCGCGTATTATATCGCGACAGAATTATTTTAATAGTTGAAGTTAAACAAAAATCTTTCATTCAACAACAACAACAACAGAAGTCAGCAGTCAGCAGTGAAGGTATAGCAGTAATAATAATAGCCTGCATAGTATGATATTTTGCTCCCCATAACTTGCCTCATTCCTCATTCTTCTCGGTTTGGTTTTCCCCTTCTTCAATAGTATAGTATATTCTGGGATTTAAAAACAAGGCAACATCCACAACAATTAAATATTATATTGCGGGGCAGCCAACTCAGGCTTAGTATACCTTATATCTAACTGTAGAATTCAAATTTTCAATCTAATTAAAATTGAAATAAACACCAGATGGTTTATGTTTGAATTTTAATTTTAACTCTGCGGAATCAACTATTAGCAGAAATTTATGGTAAATTTATTAATTTGTTCGAATTCCTTCATTTCATATTTCTCGCTCCATATATAAAGAACGATTTATAAAATCATGCCATGTTAATATCTATAATATAATGCTATGATATATTATAGGATGATGGATAAATAAAATAAATTTCAATGAAAAACGAATAAATTAAATGATCCCTCATATGTTTATGAATTATATTGACCCATTCAAAAGTTTAAATTTACTTAGCAAACATGTTTAAACAAGATATTTTTTTTCCCTCCACATCAAAATGCTGCATGATGTTTGAATGAAGGCTAACCGCGGACAATTATATAGTCGTATGCTATGGAATATCGCGAGGGGGGGACAATATCTGCAGAGCATATAGGTAATGTGATTTGAGGACTAAATTCTGAAATTTCCTGGTTTCATAGACCTCTACACAACAGCTAACTTAACTAATTCGCGCACACTCTGACAGGGAAAAATGAATTTTTCTTTAATATCGTTGCTGTTGTTCAATTGAGTGGTCAGTTTAAATCCTTCCAATATTATACAAAGAGCGCATTGCATCAAACAAAACACTGCGTTCTCCCTTCACCTTCAGCTCTCTTCTGCACCCCCCAATAATGTTCTCTGTAGATTATATCAGAATTCATGAGCTCTATACGTCTCTAAATATACCTATTCATTATTTCATTTGTATTTGTATTTGTGCTAAAGTTTTCACTTATATCGCATGCGGAACAACAGCTTTAGAGAGAGCTGATAGCTAGAGCTATAAGGGAATTTGATTGTGTCTTGAACTATATTCAATACATCATCATCATCTCACATGTATACACACAACAATGAAACGATTAAGAAGAGTGCGAAGATTGTTTAGAAGATTGTTTAGAAGATTGTTTAAGAGTTGACGATGAGTGTTTGCTAGTTTGGCGGCTGAAAAGACAAAACACAAAAAGAAAAGGCACAGCAACATTTTTTTAAAGCATAATTTTCAATAAAATTTCATTTTTTTGCCAAGCTTAAAAATAAATTTCCCATTTCATTTTCAAAATTGATGTGTCCTAATTCTTTATGTGTTTGTTGTTGGCCTTTCTGTTTTAAAAAAATTCGTTATTTTGTTATTATGGTAAATTATTCATAAGGAATTAAATTAAAAAATTAACCGAGAGCAAGAAGAAATTTTGTTTTTTAAAGCTTTTATTTCATTTCATGGAGTCTAAAGAAAAGTTCTCATTCCAATTCAACAACTTAAAAAAAATATTTCTATCAAAACTATATTGGTAGGAAACATGCAAGCAAGCAAGCAAGCAAGCAAGCAAGCAAGCAGGCAAATGTCAATTAAGAAATCTTATAATTTTATTTTTATTTTTATCACATAATGATAAGATAATTTTGAAATTTAATATTCATTTTTCTGTAGATGCCAACCAACAAAAAACAATCGATATATACTTATAGAAAATTCTATTAATTGAATTTGAATTTCAAATTTTCTGCATATATAAACCGCTATTGTTTAATTTAATTGAATTTAAATTGATTAATCTGAAGAAATCAAATTAAGCTGACTGCGAACTAAATTGAATTTTTTTTAAATTGAATTTTAAAAATATATTAAATTAAATTTTGAGTTGAATCACCGCTTGGAAGGAAAAGATAAATTAATGTTTAAGAAAATCGAATTTATTTAAAAGCTTCATTAGCCGCAGAGCTTTCTGATTATATTGGTTGGTTGGTATGAAAAATGAGAGTTTTATATTTCATAGAAATTCTTCATCTTAAAGAACTAAACATGTGGCCATATAGATATTAAATCAATGATTATTTCTATTGCAAGCCCTTTTTAGTCTGTGTTTAAATATTATGACTTTTGGTATTTTGAAAATTATTCAAATTCTATAATCTAAATAATTATAGTTTCCAAGGTATATGGATGCTCATAATGTATCTATAATATACATTTAATGAAATATATATTATATATAATAGAATTGGTAAATTCAATGCCGAATATTGTTACAAAATAAATTCTTATATCTGTTAAAAATTGAGGGTCTGTTCATTTTATTTTTTTGGCGATATAATTAAGGATTTTTTATCCAGATGCTGGCTTACCAACCAACCCCCTCTAAAAATGATTGCGTCGAATCCCCGCTATACGCTATAATGCAATTGAATATTGATGGACTTCAATTTGCTCGAATGAATTTTCATTGTTCGGGCAATGATCTTTCTTAAATAAAGTATCGATTTGCTGGAAAAGACATTGTTAGCATAACAACACTTCAAACTTTAATAGATGGGCACAGAGCTATTTCATAATCTATGCTTCATTTAACATTCATAACTTAATCCATGGCATAAAGTTTTTAATAATTAAAAATGTAACAATTTCCAGCGATGGATGACATCAATTACACAGCTTAAACTTCCCGTATATTCATCATAATACCTACCTCTACTCTTTCTCATCATTATATCTATATAGGTTCGAATGCTTTAGTTAAGTTTCTGTTAAATGAAAATAATATAATATGGACCGATAGGTATATAATATGATAGAATATTATAGATAATATTCTATGTAATGATATTATCTTTGTTAAAAAATAAATTTCTCTGTGCGTATTAATTCTTTTGGGACATAGATGGAATACTTTTTTCTAATCTTGTTATTAAACTATATAAATTATATTATCTATTCGAGTTCATATGTTTAAAAAAGTCTTTCGCTTCGATCCTATCTTTCTTTAATAGCTTGGCATTTGTATATTATGCATATAGTATAATTCTTTCAATTATCCCCTTTATAGCCATATATAGGATGACTCTCAATATTCTCTCTCTCTAAATTTCAACATCTCTTTAATCCACGAATTGTCTGATGACTTTATCAAAACTATAAGTAATCCATAATTTTTTTGTCGGCGAATATATATATAGTTATGAATATTGCAATTATATACATACTATATAGAATAATAACTGCAATAGCTTTACTTTCCTCAATACAATTCGCTCTTAAATAATTGGACAAGGTTTTCTTTGATGCAGTTAAATCGAATCCTCCGGGGACTCTGACACAACCAACTATAATAATATAACTACTGAGTCTGAGTCCATATAAATTGGATTCGACAATTCATTATTATAAGCCATATCTAACCCTATATAGTAGTCACTATAGGATATTTACTTGGCTTATTTTTTTAAAATTCTTCCATAATCTATGCCGGATTTAATTTTTCATAATACTATAATCGTGTGTATGATATCAGCTATATATTCCCGGGTGAATAATTAATAAATATAATAAATAATTTAATATGGTAATTGTTAAAGTTTTAAAAAATCGAAAATTTCCATTCCAGTTTTTATTCTTAAGTTCTTAAACTTCGTCAAATGTTTAGCCAATGTAAGGAATACTATTCTCCATATCTGAATATATATGAATACAAAGTGTGTGTTTAGTCATGTCTTTGTGTAATATAAAGTTAAATATCTATGCATATATTATATGTCAATGTATAGATATGTATAGCTGTCTATATAACCATATATATGATACGCCTAATAAAAACTAGTGACCGCAACTATTTAATTCCCCAATAAATCAAAATATAAAACTTTATGGACACTCAGAGCAATAAGTTTATTGTGTGAACTACCAATTAAAGCGAATAATTTAAATTGGTCACTCATTCACTCTATATTTACTTACATATACCTAAGTAATGTTAGCCTATTGATAGCGGATGAAGGATTATGGGTAGCATCATAATGTTCGTTAGGCAGGCAATGCATATCAACGGGGTCTCGGTGGTTGTTCATACCCTGGGAGAAACTGAGAGAGAGAGAGAGAGAGAGACCGCTCTGTAGGGGTCTTTCAATGTGAATTTTCTTATTTTATCAGCTCAATAGTGTTATGTTATGTTATGTTATGTAGTAATTTAGAGTCGCAATTGAATTTTCTTATTTCATATATGAGAAGTTGTTTGCGGTACTATTACCTATACCCAGCGGTGGTTAACTGAATTGTGGTAATTTCACTTTCTACATGTGTACATAATTTTTAATAACCTATTTTGCATCAATTTGAAAGAATAGGCTTTTATTACGCGCGACAGATCTAATAATATCATTCATGCGAGGTGTCTTCAAAAGAATTTTTTAAAGTTGCGCTCTGACTTTTTCCTTCAACCTTCTTATATCATCAATCCAAAGTATTTAGTGTTGTGCTTGTGTTATATATGGGTATATAGATAGATAGGGTTGCAGTTTCATGATATTTATTATGTTATAGTAGTTGTTCGGCGGGTTCGTTTGATGTACATTGACTAAAAGATTACTTAATGGATTAAAGTTATTGATAAGTAAGACACATGAGGTATTTAAAGCGTCAATCATTTAGAAAATTTATCACTACATGATTTTTTTTTTCTAAATCCAATTCATACTCTTAAAAGATATCAGCTCCTTGTCTCATACCTAAATACCTCTATTGCATTACTATATCAATTACTTTCACTTATATATACGGTTTACATAAATTGCATTAGTTTTCCCGCTTGAAATTCTTCAGCATTTATAGGACTATCTTTATACGCTTGTTTTTATAATAAATTAAACATTCCAGAGTTTTAGTAGCGAATCATCAAATGTATTACTATATATATATATACTCTGTATGTGGGCCCTTTAATTTTCAGTTTGGTCATGAAATTTTTCTGATTACCCATGCATGCATCCATCTTTATATCGTAACTGTGATTACATAAATTGCACTTCATGCTTATGTGCGTATATTAAAATTTTCTCTCTTATATAAAATCTATCATCAATATATAATTATGTAAATATGTGAATTGAGAGAGAGAGAGAAAGAGAGAAAGACCGGAAACAAAGCAAATGTTTAAGATTTAAGATGGTCGTCCATAGGTTTATATTTAAGCATGAATTCATTCATTGTGCATCTATGAGGGCCAAATATAAAACGAAACCTGCCGGTTGATAACTGTGTATACCTATTCTAACTACTATCAATGTGGTCAGTTGATTTATAAAATTTAAAGAAACCCTATAATCTTGTATCATACATACATACATACATGGATGTCATCAAGTTGTTGAATTTTATCTTGAGGATGTGTCTATACAGTTTTATCTATAACAGCCTATACCACCACATACAGGTATATATAAAAGGGATCATCTGTTTAATTTATTTTCACGCGCTTGTCAAATTTACATTCCTTTGTTTATATTAAATATATGTAGGTCTTTAGGCAGGTATACGTGCTCAGAGAAAATAGAACGCCATACATATGTAATTCCATGGCTGAACTCGATAAATTTTCTCTGCATGGATTACAGCATACAGTTGAATGGTCTAAATAAAATTTCTTAACTATGGTAGATACTACTGCTACATACTACTAACTAACCAACCAACCAACAGAAACAGAAAGTAAAATATAAAGTATAGAGAGGGTCACAAACATAGATTTTATGTATGTTTGTGTGATGGACAGGCCATAACTATTCTATCATTTGATAAGTTTTCAGCTTTCTGTTATATAAACACCAGATAAAAAAAATTTAAAAATTATCACACAAATTTATACTTGCATATAAACATGCAAGTGTGAAATAAATATTAAGTGAGGTCGAAATTATGCTGAATATCAACACTCACACAACAAATCTCTCTCTCTCTCTCTCTAAGCAGCACCACCAAAATAGGATGTCGTCATAAGCCATCCACTGCATATTCATATATTTGCTACCTTGTGAATATTATTATTTATTTTTAACCGTATTGCTTGCATGACAAAATTTGGAAACTCTTATTTAGATTAAAATACAAAATTTTCCACTCTTGATGTAAACATTTTAGCAAGCTTTACTGTCAGTAATACTATCTCTCTCTCTCTCTCATCACAGTGAAATATGTGCTCAGACACATAACCTTACCAGTTAGTTATTTCACTTAAACATTTTGAAAATTTTCAGTGTTGAAGCCATATATACACCTATATGTGATATAAGTACTTTATTTATAATTTTCAATCTGTTGAAATTCTCAATAAATAAGTCTTCTTGATTTTGAAATAATCAGGGGTCTTAAATCCCTTTATGTAGGTAGGTATGTGTTAGGAATATTAAATCAACAAATATATTAGCTATCTAGGTACTTTAGAATTTGCATAAGATGAAATATTTGCAAAATTTTTATTTATAATTTATATTTTTTTCTTTTAAGTGATGAGTATATAGATATAATAGTTATATTTTGTAAAATTGAATCATTTCGACTAAATGTTTCTGACCTCTGACGCTTAAACCTACGAGATAGGAAATAGAATAATGTAAAACAAATTTCTCATTAAATCTAAATAAAATTTACTCTCTCTATATGACCGTGCTTATCAGCAATTGTTTTTAAAAGCAAGTTGATAATCATTTTATTTCCTGACTGAGCAAATTTTAAATAGTTACTTATGCTGAGTTGTGCTCCCATTAATAACTGACAAGTATATGAAATTAAAATTGACTGCTCCCAAAAAAATTATTATACAGACAATAATTGGCCTTGCATTCTAACAAAAGATGACACAAATAAGGTACCTACATTGACCAACAACAAACATTATACAAATAGGTAACACTCAAGCAAATAAATATCTAAACAGTTTTATTTATTTTTATGCTTTCCTATAATCTACCTAACTTTTAGGAATCGGAGACTATAAACTTTAATAATGTAAAAGTCAAACATCGATGGTTTGTTTATTAGGAGTAATAATTAGTCATTATACTAAACTGCTAAATTTGTCAACTCAATGCTGTGTAAACTGAACAATGGTTCCATTATTATGCGCTGTTTTTACATTTTCAAGGCGACTAATTTCATGCCTCGTGTTCTGATAGAATTTGTTAATCGTGTGACGACGACAATCTGTGTTCTGTGAGAATTCAATCGTATTTCAATAAAATCCTCTATACATAACAGCATGGCGCAAAACAACAATGTATAATAAATAATATGAATTTCTACAAATCAGTTTTGTTGTTGTTATATAACCTAGGAAGGGTTTGTTGTCATTTCCTGGGCAATAGAGTTACAATACATTATATTTCTAATAAGATTAATTGAAGGACAGCTATCAACTTGTTAAAAGCAGAATCTTTTCCCCCTTCCATAATTTTAGATATAATTAGCAGTGCAGTCTCATCATCATTGTGATGATATTAATTTAGGGGCAAACAAAAATGTTCAGAGCGTCAAATAATTAACTTTTTATGATTAACAGAGTCGTAATAGTCTTTGTTCTCTACTAAACAAAATAATGTTTCACTCAATTTGAAAAAGAGGGAATAATGAAAAGAATCCCTAGTTGTCTACTTATTTATTTTTTCATTTAACTAAATTGATAACAATGAGTATAATAATTTAATTACTGATATATGGAGGAGGCTTTAAAATTATCCATCGCTTTATATACTCTCCCAGAATATGTGCCCAGAATATCTGGAGAGAATTGTTACAAATATGGTATTGTTCTTCAATCAACCTATTATAACTATACTGCTGCAGTGAGTAATGCTAAAATTGTGGTATAGCTTAAAATTGAAATTGAACAAGCCCGGACGATGGACTCTGTTAATTAACTTAATCAAGACAAAATCCATTTTATTACAAATCATTCAGTCCTATATAAAACATAATATTATGTGTGGATGCGTTGATGTTTCACTAAAAATTTGATTTATCATCTGATAATTTTTTAGTTGAATTATTAGTTTTGACTTACATTTAGTATCAGTATCTAGTTGTAAAGTGCAAGAAATGAAACTTAACTAAATACATTTTATTATTTTATTGCAGAGAGCCATGCTCGCTACAGAAAGTATGGCCAGCCTCAGCCCAGCCGGTAATTATGATTCTCAATGCGAAGGTATGGACGACTCCTGCGATATGACCAACTGGTCGATGGATGGATGCTTAAAGGGAGATGCAATCAATGGCATGTCATCTAGCAATAGAAGAAAACAAACCAAGCCCAGTCGAATGTCCTCCAATAAGCAGAACAGTGCAACAACCACTACTACTGTTGGATCAGAGAATGTCAATGTCCATGATGATGAAGAGGAGGAGGAGGGTGATAACACTAACACTGCTACACTGGAAGATGAAAAGATGGACGTGGAAGAGACAGAAACTAATAACAACAATCTACCAGAGAATAACACTATCAGCACTAAAAATAGCAGCTCTCTAGAGCGCTTCAGTTGTCAAGCCTGTTCGTTATTTTTTTCAAATCACGATGAACTCGTCAAACACAATCGCTTAGAGCATGAGTCGGGCATCTCTTCACTCTCGGAGAAAAGAAATAATAGCACCGAGGCACTCAGGAATAGCCTCAAGTCTTCTGAGGAAAAGATGAAAATGGAATCGACTATATTTTCACCATCAAAGTTCACAGGCCGTCCAGAAAATAAGATCTTATCACAGCAACAACAACAGCAACAGCAGAATAATCAATCAATTAATTCCAATCTATCGGGATCAAATCGAGATGAGGACTATTGCGAATTGTGCCAGAAGCATTTCTGCAATAAATATTACCTTCGTAAGCATAAGAACGATGTTCACGGAATCACGACAGATCCACCGCAAAATTCAAGAACCAACACGTCATCCAGCTCCATGAAGAAAGATCAATTCCACACTTCCCCAGTTTCTCATGCAAACATTGCGGCAAATTTCTCCTTATTCGGACAGCAAAGCAACCCCCTTCATTCTGGCATGTTCATGGCCCCAAATATGTTCAGCCACCTGTCCGCTGCCAACCTCATGCTCTTCAATCCATTTGCCGCTGCAGCAGCCGCCACTGGTAATCCAACATTGTCCTCTCCATTGATGAATCCACATTTCTTGCCCATGCCGCAGGCTACAGGAATTTCGCCAAATCCCACCGCCGTGTCTTCTGCGATGTTTTCATCCACAAGCCCATCCGCCATATCTGGCAGTCAAATCTCCGAGTCCACGCAGAATCGAAATGTGCGAGATAGTGAGACATTTTGCGACATTTGTCGTAAAGAATTGTGCAATAAATATTTCCTGAGAACACACAAAGCTAATAAGCACGGCATCAAAGACGAATCATCTACCAGTCCATTGTCAACATCTGTTCCAACGCCTATGCCAAGCTTCCCTAATAACAGTCCCAATAATTTAAGCAGTATGAAGCACCCATCCATTCCATGGCAACCGCATCTTAGCCACACGTTCCCGTTAAGCTCAAATAATAACAACATACCCAAGTTTGAAAAAGATTTGAGCAATGAAGATTTGTCTTCTAGTGAGCCGGAGAATTTAAGCCTACCTAAGAAAGATGCTAACTTCAGTGAAAGTGGTAAAAGTTTAGATTTAAGCTTACCACTGTTGAATCAACATAAAATAAGTAACGACACCGCCGTGTGCAATATCTGCAACAAATCATTCAGCAACCACTATACTCTGAATCTTCACTTCAGTCATGTACACCAGAATAGTCAAGTGGATACACCACCAAACTTCTTGTCAGAGGTTCGCTCACCAACTTCCAATCCACTAAATAATAATCCCAAGAACAATCGCACTTCGCCACCCTTAGATGCATTCAAAAACAGTATGATTGCGGCTAAGCTCGCAGACCGCGTTATGTGTGACATTTGTCAGAAGGATCTCTGCAACAAGTATTTCCTCAAGACGCACAAGATGAAGGTTCATGGAATAGTCACTCCGAATGAAGAATTAAAGACTGGACACAGTCCATCTTCAGGCATGAATCTTCATGCCCCAGGAGAAGAATCCAACTCTCATGACTACAGCAGTGTATCAAGCCGAGTTGTTAATCAACTACTTCCAGAGGCGGCAACCGATGTTGCTTACTGTGAGCTGTGCAAGAAAGACATCGGACCGAAGTGTCTATTCACTTCTCATATGCTGTCTACTCATGGAGTCAATATGGAGATGTTCTCTTCAATTAATTCAATGCCAAATGGTTACAAAAGAGCCAGTTCCATAGCGTCAAATGATTCGTTGGTGAATGACATGCAAGCTCATGGACAAAGCTTCACCTCAGGCTCCAATCAAGGATCTCCAGGAGCGAAATCTGGCCCAGGTAACGACTATAAAGATTTTAGGTATAAATTTAAAAAAGCCGAGTAAACAATTAATAGATATGGATTTGAGACTGACTTAGAAATTAATAGATATCATGAAATAAAATCTGTCTATCTATATCTATGGAAACAGACTGATCTAATTGTATAATATAACTAATGGATATTTAAAAATTGTTAGTTGATGCAGAGATATCACATATTGTTATAAGAAACAAAGTGATCGTTATCTTCATGTAATCAATTACAAATAACAAACTGTATATTTTACAGAAGTGAATACGCATTGCTAATCATTGCGTTAAAAAGCAATAAGAAACTGAATTCTTTGTTATAAATCTTATTAATTTGTTTCTATAAAGATTTCAGAAAATTCCTTTATTTAATTGAGTTTTAGAAAAAAGTTTTATTGAATATCTTTAAAATCATAGTATAGTATATGGAATGGGGAGTGAAGCAATTATCTTCGACATAGATATTTAATAATTGATGCTTTATTTGAAGTTTTTTAAATCGAAGTTTTGCTTCTTTGATTTCTATTTCTGAAAAACAAAATTGCATTAAAATGTGCATGAAACTTTTGCGTGTAATATTATTGAGTTAAATTCAGTTTTACTTTATGGAGATAAAAATTAAATTTATTAAATACAAAAGAGAGAACTCCATCAGCTCTCTCTCTCTCTCTCTCTCTCTCTCTTTCTCTCTCTCTCTCTCTCTCTCTATCTCTCTTTAACAGCCTGTCAAATAGTTTTAGCTTTGTGTATTTCTTTTTATGTTATTATTTATCTTATGTTATGTTATTGAAAATACTTCAAAAGTAAAAACTATATAGGTAATATCAAATTTCAAAGCATAATAAGGAATAATCAGGTGTATTAGGTATGATGATAAGAATATCATTATTAGGTAAGCCTTTATACATTATCTGCCTGTTTATAGTTGAAGAATAAACTTTTAATTTAAAAAAGAAAGGAAAGATGTAAATTTATATTATGTTAATATCTCTTTTTAAATAATAAAAAAGGTAACATTCCTTGTTGTCATTATACTTTCTAATAACAGCAGCTGCCTAGCAATATATAGGAATTTCAAGTGTTTCTCTTATATATATTCTGTAGATAATGTAGCCTCAATGTCTACTGAAAATAGGATTGCCTTATATGTGATTAGCTAAAACATAATATTTGCAATTCATCATACCTACCTATCTGTATATAGTATGTATGGAGTTACTTTTTATTGCATCCCTCAGAGTTCTTCATTGCACTTATTTAAATGATCTATACTTACAATGTGGTACAGTGTAATAAATATTAGCATGATATTATGTATAGAGAGGTGTTGAGATTTATTTTAATAAAAATAATTAAATTATAGAAGGTTTATTGTGTTTTTAAAACATCTGTAATATAAGTGCTAAGGTATACTACCTATTCTAATAATAATATCATAGATTTTACCTGTGTTCAATTAATGATTACCCATCTATATCTACTAACACGTTCAATCAAAAAAGCAACAACTTTATTCACACAACCATAGTTATAAGAAAACTCTCTTCAACGTTGATGTTTTGCATCTGCTTAGTATTATTATTTCTGTTAAGAATAATTGAAATTTTGAAAATAACTGCCATTATTATTGTTATTATTGTTATTATTGCCTATTGTTTCTTAAAATTTAATCGAATAAAACCTCCATTCATTCCGAATAGAGACATGTAAATATGCCAGTCATTTAAAAAAAATTCTCTTTTTAAAAAGCTAAACAAAGCTTTTAAACTTTCTAAATTGTTTATGCTAAAATTGTTTGGGTATATGTGGTTACTATATATTTCAATGGAGGTTTATAAGTAACAAAACATTTACTATTATCCAACTGATTTATTTGCAGTTTTCAAATTTACTCTTTCATAGGATTAGTAGGTATACACAAATTTCCCCATAGATATAGATCAAATATCCATTACATTTGAGCTTAATATCTATGAATTATCATAGATATCAATATCAATGTATAAGATCAAATATCCATTACATTTGAGCTTAATATCTATGAATTATCATAGATATCAATATCAATGTATAAGATCAAATATCCATTACATTTGAGCTTAATATCTATGAATTTCCATAGATATAGATCAAATATTAAATAGCTACTCTTTAGCTTTATATGTCTATGAATTAATTATTTTTGCAATTTTAATCCATTAACTTTTTGTTGAGCTTTTATAATGCATTTGGGTATGGAAACTTTTGTTGAAACAAATTTAAATATCACGCCCCGAATTCATTAAATGCACCGATACGATTCGACCGATTCTTTATTTTCAATAAGAAATAATTTAAAATCTATTTTGACATAATAAATGAAATTATCACGTTTCGATAATTCGACTGTCGTCCACTTTAACTCAATTGAATCAGTATTCTCTTATTAAGAAACTTATTTTAAAACGAATTTCACATTTAAGTAACATTCAAGTTTTCTTAAAATGACCATTAAGATTTAGCTCAAGTGCTGATTAACAAGCGGAACAGTGGGTAAAAAGTTTTTCCATAACTATATATACTCATATTCATAAGTTGAGTGAATTTGGAGAGCATTTCATTATTTTGTTCATCAACTAAAATCTAACCCATCTTTTATATTGAGCTGTGCATTAAACAACATGGTATTCTTATAGTTTTGGAGAAATTTTGCGTTCATGTAAGCAAATCTTTTATATTAATGATTTTATATCTTTAGGTTAACTAACGTTGCGTGTTATTCAAATGCTCAAAATACTCAGAATATTTCATCACGTTTATTATTATAGGGTTGTTTGAACTCTCGCCCAATTTTATTGAAATTATACAATTAATTCATTAATATTATAAAAAGAAAACTTATATGCAAAGTTGTTTGTTTCACAATAATAATTCAGAATATAGAAGAATATAGATTAGATTAGATTAGGAGTATATTTCTAATATTTTATATTTTTGTTTTATCTGAAAATTTGAGATTGTTGTTAAGAAATATGAAACGGCGCACAGATTGAATATTGATAAAAAATAATTTTAATTTTTCCCACTATACCCAGAGCTGCTAGCAGTCTCTCTGGGTAGGTAGTGTTATGGATATATGTGGGGTCATTTATCACATAAAGCGTCGAATTTATTCGAAGTAGTAGTTTTCAATTTTGTTTTTGACTTTTAGCTTTGTTTCTGCATAATATGGATATACATAGGAGGGCGCCAAATCTTGTTTAGTTAATAGGAAGCTACCACACAAAAATTATCAAATAATCTTAGAGAGGTTCTTTTAATTCAACAACAACACTGCCTGGATTCGACTGCGGCGCGCTTATCAAAAGCTGTTATCTTGTTCAATTGCCCGTATGCTTGGACTGACGGACGGACGGGGTGGTGTTTTTTTTTCTCTCTCTCTCTCTCTCCCTTCTCTCTCTGTATGTGTCTATATTGCTACTTGTTCTATAATTTTATTTCGACACCACACAAATTAATATTAAAACTATAGTAAAGGTATCAAAAGTTTGTTTTATTCGAAAGAATATTTGATTTTCAAGTTGATAAGAAAACAAACATTTATTTAACTGTTTTTTTTCTTCACCAACTCCTAATCTATATATGAAACGGTAGTCACTCCTCGTATGTACCTATATACAACTCCGATGTTGAGTTTAATTAAAACTCAACAAAGTCCCATATTTATTTTTGTCTGTTCAACGAAGCATTAAAATTTTCGCCAAACAACACTATAACAACAGCAAGTATAGCAGAACTGAAGATTTATAATGACTTTATTTCTCTCTCTCTCTCTCTCTCTCTCTGTTAACTAACTACCTGCTATTATTAATGATATAATTTAGGATTCCATATTCCATTCCATTCCATACCTACCTATTATTATGTAAAAATTTAAAGAATTCAAACTTACAAGAAGAACAACAAGAAGAACAACAGTCAAGTGACCAGCTGTTTCAACGCAAGTGAAATTTTTGTCGGTAATTTGGTTTTGAAGAGTTATTCTCTTCTCTCTCACATTGATTATATAGAACATGCAAATTGTACATATATTATATAGTTTAGAGTAATAGTATATTAATTAATGCGTATGGTTATAAAAGTTTTTAAAGATAAAGTTTTTGACACCCAAACATACGGGTGTCTTTCTTATAGCTATAGCTGACAGGTTATTTATTATACTGTAAGAAATTTTTGGAATTGACCATAAGAAATAAAAACAAGCTGACATATTATTCTGTGCAGTGATAGTAATTTGTTCAATTCGTTGTGTACAGCAACACATTAGGTATATAATTCATTTACAGTCAACAGATTGTCCGAGTATTAAAATACAATAAAATTCATAATTACCTGCGCGCACTTCTACCTTATATATAAATAGGTACATAACTTTTGTTTTAATCGAATTTAAGTGAAATTAGACGCGCTCAATTCCAAAACGTCGTCATGCTACATTAAGCATATTGGCGCACTTCTTTATCAGGTTGTACGCATCATTGGAATACGAAGGAATTAAATGTATAATTACTTACAGTACACATTATATAAGGTAGTACATAGTAGATTTCTGCATTTCTTTTAGAGTATAGAGTTAGTTTTAGCATTTTAAGAATTTGTAATTAAATATAAAATAGCATACCTACGAAACAAAAATAAAATGGACGCGCTTTATTCAAAAATATATTAATGAACGAAAAATCTGAAATTTTATTTTACGATTTTCAGCAATAATTGTTTAGAGAGAGAGAGAGAAAGAGAGAAAGAGTGAGCTATAATACGGAATGAAATTTAATTATAAGCCTGTCCCATCTCTTTCATTGTAATATATTTAAAAGGCAATTTTGACTAGGTCAAATTTAATTAGTAGCGTTCATTTCGACATTGAAACCAATTGGAATGAAATTAATAAAAACGCATTATTGAAATTAAAGCCATTCAATGCATTCAATAATAAGGCTGAGACTAAGGCATCGATAGAGCTGTGCCCATTATTGCGCAGGGAGTGTGCCACCACCACTCTCTCTCTCTCTCTCTCGAGTTCTCTTTATTTAAATTTGATGCCAGAAAAAAGAAATTCGTTTTTTTGTTGATAATTTCGAATTGTCTCAATAACAATTCATAATTATCATATTAGCGAGGCATCATTCACAACTGTGGTTGACTTTTCTGAAATGTTGACTGTGGTGAGCGAGTCTGCCCTCTGCAACTCTCTGTTTTAATGTTCACAGCAACAGTGTTCTCTCTGTCTCTCTCTGTCTCTCTGTCAGGTTGAAACACTTTTTTCTTCTTTTTTTGAAAAAAAGTAAAAGAATTAAGGCCAATTTTTAAATCGATACATTTCTAATCCATTTAATAAATTTTAGTTAGTGCTTAATTTGACAGGTCTACTGGGCCTGTTGTCCTTCATGATGCAAAATTTAAAGAGACATTTGATTTATTACTGGCGTTATTGTAATGATAATTCCATTTTATAAAGTGATCACAACTTCCCCTGACTGACAGTTCAAAATTTCATTAATTCCTGGAAGCAATCTCAGTATACAGCAGTTGGGTATAGAGATAAATGCTGAGATGGGATAGCTCGGCATATTGTCCCATACCCTCTCTATAATTTCGTATTTCTTCCATTTCGAATAATTCAATTCTCTAATTATGAAATTGCCTCGAGCAATTAAAAGCGTAAAAGAATATAGTCGCAGTTTTAACTATTGACTATAAATGGCATGCAGATATTGAAATGAGCATAGCTAACCATTGTTTCTTAATTCTATCACAATGAATTTTACGCCCATCGTAAACACATAGATTGACTATTTCTAAAATAATTTAATCCCTCAAAATTGTGCAAAAAACAATTTCTATGGTTATGTAAGGGAAAATCTATGGCGTTATGTAATAGACATTCGTTTGGAATAGATTAGGTAATAGGTAAGGTTACTGCAGGAATATCTATGGTTATGTAATAGATTTTCATTTGGAATAGATTAGAGAATAGATAAGGTTAATGTGGGAATATCTATGGTTATGTAATAGACATTCATTATATGGAGAAAAATATTTATAAAGAGGGCAAGTTATATTCGAACAGAATTCTTTAATTAAGGGCTCAATTCAATTATGAAAAAGTTTAATTTTCCATTCGCATTTTACTAAATTCCGATTAGTAATTTTAGTAGAATTCTAAAAATGTGGTTTAACAAAAATTGATGATATTGTTGTGGAGAGAATCTGAAAGATTCTTTATTCCTTCTTTCTGTGAGTCACAGTTGAAATTAAAGTTTGATTTAATTATCTCTTTTCAATTGAGTCACTTCCACACGAATAACTGCACAACTATACAAAGACAACCCGCTTACTAACAAATTCTAAAATATAATTTTAGAAAATTTCAAAAATATAAAATTGCGCATTTTTATATTATTTTGAATTGAGAGAATTTCATATATCGTATTAAGGAGCGAGAGAGAGAGACAGAGACAGAGACAGAGAGAGAGAGCAACTTCACGAGCTTGTACAGAGCTCACCCGGTTATAATATTCAACTGTCGATTTTGTTTTTTTATATTTCATGTCTTACACATTTATTCAAGAACGAAAGCTAAATGATTCCGTCCCTCAGTCCACACAGAATTCCCCTTTTTGTATTTTTGCTTTATAGCTATGCTCAGCTGACCGAACTAAGCCGAGTAAAATTGAATTTTTGCATTTGAGATAAAATTGCATTAAATATTCAATTGGTCAATTTATTATATTGCATTAGAAATTCGTTTGGCGTTCTTTGGAGTTGGCACAATGCATAAACCGATTTCTAAAAAAATAATTTTTTTACCGCTGAACAGGCTTTTCAAATTTAATAAAAGTGAACAAATAAAAGGGAATTATAGTTTGGGTTGACTCGGGCCTGCAGCTTGCAATCTAGTATAGTTTGCCGGTAATAATTATTTAATAACTGAGGATTAAATTAGATCCAGCATCAGATAAAACACAGTTAAGAAATAATTTTCAAAAAAAATAAATCTACCGGCCTTTTTCTATAAGGATTGAATAAATAGAACTTTCAAATACTTGATACGTTGGGGAATTTCTTTTCCT
This sequence comes from Monocelis spectator, assembly GCA_036784945.1. NCBI lineage: Eukaryota > Metazoa > Platyhelminthes > Proseriata > Monocelididae > Monocelis > Monocelis spectator. Next base: position 23,276 of record JAYMFX010041117.1, read on the forward strand.
TATTATTTACGAATTTCTAATTCATGCAGAAAGTTTAATCGAATAAAACAAAAATAATGCTTTCAATATACTACTCATAAAATATTAGTAGTAATTTAATTAAACAATATTTTTATTTTATTCAATGCAATGAGTGACTAATTAAAATTGATTTTTCATTTTCTGTTTCATTCTAATTGCTTATAGGGAGTTCTCGATGGTCTCACGAATCCCCGAATCAAATGCGAGTAATGTGTGACATTTGCGACAAATGGATCTGCAACAAATACTTCCTCAGAACTCACAAACAGAAAAAGCATGGCATATCGGACAACAGTTCGTCAAATCCTTCTTCCACTATGGGTGGACCAGAACCAATCAATAATCCAGCCAGACTCAGGCCATCCTCGCTGGATAATGCCAGCCATTCTGATATGTCTGGAACTAAGAAGCAAGCAACCATAGAAAGTTTAGATGCCACTATCAACGCTGTTATTCATAAAAAGAATGACGATATCAGCGGCAGACAGAATCCTGACGAAGTGAAAAAACCAACCAATACCACCACAACAACCACAACCACCCCCGCCGCCACTAATCCATCCCCCTACAAGTCCATGTTGTATCCCACCAATATGGAAGCTGCAAGCACTTCTCAAAGCAATCATAAAAATGGAGGAGGAGGAGGGTCGCTTTTTATGCCCTCCTTCTTTCCCAGCCAAGATTTCGCATCTCGAGCGGCTTATCCACCTCCAATGGGCCTGAATCGCTTCATGATGCCCTACCATTTCGATGGTACTTCCTTATTTGGTGGTGACTCTGCGCAGGCTGCGATGATGATGGCGGCCGCTGCAGCAGCCCAGTATGCGGGCATGCCTCCACTGGGATTGCGCAATCCCTTAGCTATGCCCGATCTGGGCAGCCACATGGACACGAAGCCCGCCTGCTCTTCCGATATCGATGCTGTCAAAGAGCTACGGAAATACTCCGCCCCCAGTGATTCGTCAGCCATGCCAGTTTGCACTCTATGCGGACTTCTATGCCCCGATTCGGAAAAGCTACAGAAGCATATTGAACAGGTGAGCTTAAACTGTTAGCTGCTATTGTTCATTCAATACTCATAATTATAATTTCATTGGTAAACAGTAAAGCTATCCTAAAGCAGCCAATAAGCACACTAATTATGTGATGATCGATCAGTTCAGTCCATAGATATTAAGTAGACTGCTCTTGATGTCTATGGTTCAGCCAGTAAGAGTTTGACGCGTCGTGGTTGTCTAAAATATAAAAGTTCGATTTCTATGCGTAAACTGAACAATCATAGATATTCAGATTGAATTATGAGTGTTCATAGATATTGGCATTCTAATAATTATTAAAAAAAATTTTTTTGATTGCATAATAACTTTTAGATTGTTTTTTCGTATTGTTTAAGCACTTTTAGCGCGGAAGAGTGAATTTTGTTAGGAGATGATGTCTGGTTTATAGTCTGATTTTATTCGATCATTTTATCATCGTGATGATTGTTTATAGAGGTAAAGTTTTCATTTGCATTTATTTTGAAAGCGGAGGGGAAGTTTTCATTTTGCAATCTCATTAATTTTGTCCCAGTTTATCTTGATACTGTTAATGTTATGCCTGTCCCCTTATTGATTTGTGGCGCGCCTTTTTCACTCTTAGTGGAACATCGTGGATGGCCGTTTAGCTCTTATTGTGCGCGACTGTATGTTTTAATTACTAATAATTATAATTTTTAACTGTAGTTCAAGGGAATAAACCGAAACTCTAAAATTTGCTTTGAATGCATTGAATTTTGCCGCAATATTAGAGCTTATAGAGAGTTTGTTGCATGAGAAGGGCGCTGCTTTAAGCCACGCGGGATTATTATCAAAATTAATGATTTTAAAAGGCCTTGTTTATATTAATCTAAGTAGCAATCTTCGTAGGTCAATTATTTAAGAATTTAAGTGCCTCTGTGACTGACTGATTGGTTCTGCCTACTCGCTGGATTTGAAGATAATGTGTTGATAATTATCACAACAATAAATTCAAATAAAAAAATTACATTCTATAAAATTGACAAATTTAACATTTATAAGATCACATATAGCATTTGAATATAACACTGATATAGAGAATGTCACTCCATAGATATAGTCAATATATCACTGATATATAGAATGTCACTCCATAGATATAGTCAATATATCACTGATATATAGAATGTCACTCCATAGATATAGTCAATATATCACTGATATA
>JAYMFX010041118.1:0-14820 GCA_036784945.1 Monocelis spectator
ATATGGAAATAATTACCCTTTTTAGCTGGGTGAGCGTTGTCAATCATAGATATGGAAATAATTACCCTTTTTAGCTGGGTGAGCGTTGTCAATCATAGCATAGATATGGAAATTACAGATCAGCGTTGTCAATCATAGCATAGATATGGAAATTACAGATCAGCGTTGTCAATCATAGAATAGATATGGAAATTACCCTTTTATCTGAGTGAGCGTTTTCAATCATAGATATGGAAATTACAGATGAGCGTTGTCAATCATAGCATAGATATGGAAATAATTACCCTTTTTAGCTGGGTGAGCGTTATCAATCATAGATATGGAAATTAATTGATTTTATTTTATGGCTTTAGCTGAGTCATCGATTGATGAGAGATTCGCTGGACATCGCTTTAAGAACTGCCAGATCAATGAACCGGCTGACTACGAAATTGCGCAAAAATGTGAAGAAAGACATCCACTCATTGAAATCCAATCGATCTGATTATTTATGATATTTCAAATCCTGAGAAATATTTAAAATACCCACTGAAGAGTCTCCTTTTTAGCTATATCTGTGATATTTTCTTTATCTATTTACGTATTAGGTAATTAATATTATGTATGAGATGTTTAAATTTAAATTTTTCAAGTTTTGGACTTTCTACACAGTCATTCTATATTATAATTATTATTCCTGTAAGCGGTCTGTATTAACAAATATTTCAGACATGGCAGAGTGATATTGGAATTCACTTATTCATAAAAACTTCAAGTTTTGCTCCTTTTTTACATTTTTCTACTTTTGTTTTTCATGTGAACCTTTTTTTTATTTGAAGTCATCATGAATGTCGATGAATGACTGCATGAAACAGCGATTATTACATAATATTTGTTTATATCATAGTATTCAGTATCTATTAATAGTAACATTGACTCATTATTCTATTTATAGCATTTTCATCAGAATTATCTCAATTTCTCTTCAACTGCTCAAATATTATTTTGTATTGTCTTCCGACTTTAATTACAATGTGCCATGTTTATGTGGATTTCATATTCCTTGTGCGGAGGGAATTTAAACTTTATTTTACCCATATATTTGAATAAAAATAGCCTTGATATGTATGATCCTCTATATTATACTGTACTTGCTGATATTTTTATATTCCTTTCTGTATAGACATCTACTCATTACTTAGAGATATTTTTATTATTCACTAAATACAATTGAAATTGAGCGAAACATTTTCGTTTTGAAATTTACTATAGAGCCTCTCTTACATAGAAATAAATAAACATAGATTAAAGATACTCAAATATAGTTTGTGCACAGATTGAGGGTTGTAGAGACACTCCAGGAAGGAAGAGATTCAGAGATGAAATGATTGAGTGGAGATTGAGAGTTGTGGAGGATCCACAGAAGAGGACACGAGGTCAGGAAGAGATGAGATGATTGAGTGGAGACTGAGAGTTGTGGAGGATCCACAGAAGAGGACACGAGGTCAGGAAGAGATTCAGAGATGAGATGATTGAGTGGAGACTGAGAGTTGTGGAGGATCCAGAGAAGAGGACACGAGGTCAGGAAGAGATTCAGAGAATGCAGTTCACACTTAAGAAAGAAAATGATATTTAAGATCCATTTCAAAATTCTTTTAGTCGGTCTCCTCTAAGTCAGTTCACGCTAAAGTAAAGACACGCTCTTGCAACATATATGTTGCATGTTAAAATTCTTTCCATGTTAAAAAATACTAAAAGAGCACTTTCTAAAGATATAAGAAGTATTAAAATCAGACTAGGCGTTCACGAGTGACGTCAATTTGTAATTGATGCTTTTATAATGGCGGAGATAGGAAATTGTGCGCGTTGGTGGGACAAAAGCAGCGATATGCGTTTCTGTATTTTAGAGAGTGAACTCTCTCTTGGTATTATCATTACTCTATGCTATAAATCATCACTCGAAGTATTCTAAAACATGGTATGTATCGAAATCTCAGACAAAAGTATCAAAAACTTCAAAACATCGCATAATTCGTATCTAGGCCCTTATGCTTAAATAATTACATAATTAGAGACGTGACGATCAAAGTATTAAACTCTTAACCGCGGCATTGAAACGTGATCACATTTTATTAAACTCTATTCTATTCATTCCACTTATATATGAGCATGAGATCAAACAGAATTATTATTAATCACATGAGATTATATTATTGCTTTAAAAGCAATAGTATTCAAAAGACCACGCTATAAAGAAGACTTTCTCCAAATATCAAGTATCGCGACAGAATAGAGGAAATAAACATTCTAGGAGTCGATTGCAATCTCAACTCAAATCAAAAGACGAATTCAAAATTGCATTAAAAGAAGTATAATACGCTATGGCTACTGAAACCCAAAGATAAACATCTGATGATCAAGAGGAATAGACTCGAAAAAGAATAAGCTCGACTCTGACATCAACATTGACATTCTGCAATAAAGCTTAGTATCATTATTATTATTTCCTAGAGAATACCTAAGTTTGCTAAAATTGTTAAGTGATAAATTGAAATAAGGTCGCAGCTAACTAAATTTTCCAATAGGCTTGGATCAACTCCGGAAGTTAATTAATTAATTTTGTTTATGTACACTGGCGTGATTGAAAATGTGTTGGCATGACAAGCTTAATCAATTATTCAGGAAGAACACCAAAAGTCGCAGTTGTTTTTTAGTTAAAAGTTATCTAAAACTGTTCAATTAACTGGAGGTATCATCAAGAATTTATCGCTTCATTTGATAAAATCCTGCCAAAACATTTACTGCGGACATTTTTGCTTGTAATTTTTCAAAAGTCCGTGACGATATTGTGAATTCTATAATATCTTACAGGAAATTATATAGAAAGGATAGGAGGGCATTCTAGAAATTTCCGGGGATTTAAATTCCATATCTGTTGTATGTTATAGCAATATAGCTTACATTGAAAATTGCTTTTGATATTATTCACCCGTAAAAAGTGGTCAATGCTAAAATACAGCAGAGACGACCAAAACATTTTCAAAACAAGACCGATCACACGCAGGAGCCAAACTTAAGGTCTCTATGCCTCTCCACATAATACTAAACCTTCATGACGATATCTGAAAGTGGTCGTTTGACTTCTGTGTGCGATCGAACTTACTTGTAGTTTAAAAGTTCTGGCTTCTGCTAAAGTATAGAATGGAGAAAATTAAGTATTTTTGGACATTAAATGTCCAAAAATACTTCAAATGTCCAAATACTGTCCAATCGAAACTGATCGACAAATTTTGTCGATCAGTTTCGATCAGTTTCGGCTTCTGCTGTATTTTGACCGCAAAAAATACGTTTCTAATTGTATCAGAAATCAACCATAATCAAACTCCGTTCAGTTTTATATTTGTCAGAATATTTCCATAGAAATAAACTATTTTGTTTCGAATGTTAGTCGATTTCTATGATACCATATCGACTGTATATATATGTAGTATATCAAGTTTACTAAATTTTACTATGATGTCTATACTCATAACGCCTAGGCTAGGCGTTCGGGAGTGACGTCAATTTGTAATTGATGCTTTTCTAATGGCGGAGGTAGGAAATTGGGCGCGTTGGTTAGACAAAACCAACGATATGCGTTTCTGCATTTCAGAGAGTGAACTCTCTATGACTCTATGAGTGTGACGTCTAGATAGATCATTTGATTGGCTCCCTGGATATGAAAATCTCTCTATGAGTAATTCCCTATCTCTAAACCAATAAGGCGCTCTCTTTCTGTCACTAAATGAGATATATAATAGATATAAACTATAACAACGAATGCTTATAGATCCAGTAGTGACGTCACCACTATTCTAGCGTATTTTGATTTTAGTTCTATGCATAGAGTAGTTCTATGGGTATACAACCCTTTTAGGCACAATTTAAGAATTAGTCGCACCCATAAAACGCTTGAATTATACATTAAATGTAAGAGAAATATCGACTTTTAATGATAAAAATTCGGTCGACGGTTTCATTAAAGCCGTCGACCTATGATTTCAAATTTTGTATGGAAACTCTTCGAATATCCTACTTAAAGCAATAAAACAATTGTTGTTGCACAATTGTATAATAATTCATAAGGTATTCAAGACCGCACCAACGCGAAAGAAAAAAATGGCGGGGGTAAAGATTTGTGTATGCCCTGGTAAAAGCAAACCGTTTACAGTTAAAATGAGATCGTACAAAAGCAAGATGTTTCTATAATCCTTATTGTACATTGTGAAAAATATTTAGTAGATGTTGAAAATAAAATATCAGTTTTATTTAATCAGAAATAATGGATTTCCGAAATCGATCAATCATCACATACAAATTCTTTTTCAAATGATGCGCTATTTTTATTAACTCAAAATTAGTTGATATAAACAAAATTAAAACAGGAAAAATTAGTTTACCATTATTTTTTTTAAAACAATTTGTCAAAGCAATTCAAATTAACAATCAATTACAAATTTATCAATGCGGTAACCAAATGTTAACAATCGCCAATGTTAGGAGTATTTAAAATGATAGACACGAGTTGAGGGATAAGGTTTTCCATATTACGGAATATTTTACGTGGAATACATTGATTATTATATACAAGACTAACTCGATCCAAAGTCAGTCTTGTACCAATAGCCAAAGCTATCGTATCAAAGTAACGAGGATCGCAGCCTGATATTTTGTTGGTAACTGTTAAAGTTTCTATTTATTTACGATAAAAAATGTAAAATAAAAAAACTAGGTAAACAATGTTTTATATAGCCGAATTCTTTATTTGATAAAAATTGGATTATGAAATAGATGCAAACAATATATTTATGTATTACTTGTCAAGAAATGTCTCGTGGGAAACAAAATATTGTGTCATAGAATGTATTGTCTGTGAATAATTGTTAAATCTTCTTTTCAAGCCGCAATATCACAGGTTTGTTTCATAGGAATATCTCTTTGAATGCTGTCCTTAAATGAGCCAGGCTTGACCATCAGTCGAGATTGGAATCCGGACTTTTTGTTCTTGGTGATGTATTGAAATTTCACGAACATCTCCTCCAAATGGCAGACCCCATCGGCATCACTCTTAATGGTAAGGATTTTCTTTGATGTCACTTGCTTCTGTCCGGTAACACCCGAGCGCAACTTCACATCCAATTTCACATCATCGTTACCCATCCAAACTTCATTATCACCTTCCTTGGAGACCATAATAAAGCCGGAGGATTCGTCAGTGAGGCAACGATTTGTTTCCAAAGCCAAACGCATACCGGGACTGCTGGCAGAAGAGCGTTTCATGCAAACCCCATTTTTTGAGAGAAAATCATAGGACTCTTGACCATCTTCATCGATTGTATAGACATACCCCATGTGGTAATAAGCTCTCCTGTTTTCTGAGTCCACCGCCACACCGAGTGTCATCCCATTCTCTGGGTCCACCAAGTTAGCGCTCCATTGGGGTGGAAAGCAGCAGGCTTTGATGAAAGCAAATTGTAGCACAGCGAAAGCCAAAAATAAGATCGTGTTCTGTATTTTCATAATTATTACTTTAATGGAGAGAGTAAATTTAAGAGAAATTATAAAAATATTATCGAAAACTTGTGCAAACCCGTCTTTTAAATGGAAAAGCTGGGAATTCATTGGTTACAATAATGGAACCAATAAAAATGAGCCCTCACAGAAAAATCTAATTGAGAACTGGGCTACCTAAATACTTTTTATTATTATTAAAACTAAAAACATATTACTACTTACAGAAAATTTTGATGTTTTTCAGAATATTTTCAAATCTGATAGTCAAACACACTTTTAAAAATCTTTCAAATTCGATTTTTTTAAATTAGTAGTATTAGTATTACCATAATCATTTTTCAAACAAAAAGTTCGCCGCTGTTTGGGAGGAAATTGATGGAAGGTCTGGTTTCCCACCCAACCAAGAGGACATATCCAACTTGTAATATACACTGTCGTCCTTCCCTATCACCAAAAGGGGGATTCATTTCATGACGATTGGCTCTCAAGGAAGCAACCCTCTAGTCACATGGTTGAAGACAAATGGAAGAAATCGTTTTGATCAATGATCGAGGACGAATGACCCGTGATCGAACAAGATGTCATGAAGAACTCTCTCTTAAATTATGACTGCATTTTATTTTATTTTTACCTTACTAACCCTTTTATCGTATGTCGTACTTTACTACCTTTTATCGCTATTCTTTTTACTTTCTTATTTATGTATCTGTACACAGGAAATATAAAGCCTTTATTTATTTAAACATTATCAACCGGTTTTGGGTTATACTAACGAGGTTACAGTTGTTGTTGAGTGTAATTATAACTATATGTAGGTAATACGCTTGATAACTCCCTTAGAAACTCTCCATACCGGTAATTGTAGGGTTGTTAAGGGGGTGTGTATTTCCATAGAATTTGCTATCGTATTGTCATATAACTTTATCCACCCACGTCATCGATACAACGCCCTTTCGGTTTTCTGCCTCACCAGAAAAATAACTAATTACTTCTATGGGCTACATAGAAGTATACCTACTCTTTATATAAGAGCCAGTTTGACTGTAGTTCTTATCGATTTTATATCAATCTCTATGGACTACATAATACCTAACGTAATAATAATAATAAGAAGAAAGAAAGCTTGTTGTAAACAAATTTTTATAATAGTACTTTACAACTAAAACAATACAATGTGTATTTTGTTATTCAACTATGGCAAATACAATCATCAGAAGATAAAAATTGACAATTTCTAAAAATGATAAAAACAGTAGATAACAACACTATTATCAACTATTACTATGTATAAGCAGCTCAAAATGGCTCGGTTTCTCGCATAAACCATGCTAAGGCACGCTCCTTATTGTCACGCTTTGTAAATTCCGACGTTAGAACGGTACGACACAATTCGTGGTAGTCGTTCAGCCATTTCAACTCGGCGCTTGTTAGCAGACTTTTGTTAATCAATTTACGTTGAATGGGGACAATCGTCAGAGGCGAGAAAGTTAAAAATTGTTTTCGCGGCAATAGAGACGACACCGAATCAGGATTGGACAGACTTTCCGGAGTCGCTTTAACAATGACATAGACATTCTCAGTACGAATTCCGAAGCAATTGGCCGCATAAAAGCCCGGCTCAATGGTGATTATCATGCCGTCAACCAGACCAGCTTCTAATGCGGATGTACTCCTCGCCCCGGAGAAACCGCACGGACCTTCATGAACGTTCAAGAATGCCCCGACGCCGTGCCCAGTTCCGTGCATGTATTCGAGACCGTACTGCCACAATGGGGCCCTCGCAAAGGCGTCCAATCTGGAGCCAGTCGTTTCATATGGGAATATGGCGGTGGACAATGAAATGACGCCTTTCAGTACGAGGGTGAAGGCGTCGATTTCCGTCTGACTCGGCGTCCCAAAGTGAAGAGTTCTGGTAACATCAGTTGTTCCGGTCTCGTATTGACCGCCAGAATCAACAAGGTAGAGCTCTTGAGCGGAGAGCTGTCTGGACTCGGACTCTCTCGGTCGATAATGAATGACGGCTCCATTAGGTCCTGATGACGATATCGTATCGAAACTCAAACTGACAAAGCCTTCCATTTGCGACCGCATCCCATCCAGTATTGAAGCAGCGGAATATTCCGTCAGTTTAGAGTCACCGCTGGGATTGGAGAAGTGCTCCTCTAAAAATGACAAATAATCGCAGAGAGCAATGGCATCCACGACATGCGCATGGCGAATCCCTTCAATTTCTTGAGTGGTTTTCACTGCCTTCAGTTTTGCAAGGGGTGACTGTTCGATCAGGCGTTTATCCTCCGAAACTATTGAAAATAAGGCATACGAGGAATAGACATCGAGGAGGAATTTCTTCAAATTATCTCTCGCTGTCAGCGTCCTGATAAAATTCTGAATATCTTCATAACGATGGATTGAGAGTGGGAAATCTAAACCTTTCAGATAATCGCTCACATCTTGAGACCGGTTGATCTTGCTTTCATTTATGAAGAGATGAACCTGAAGAGTATTGATTCAATCGATATATGAAATCATGTAAATTGATTTAATCGATAAATGAAATCATTTAAATCATGTGTCAACATATACATTCTCTTATCTCTATTAGTGATTCAATCATTACTGATAAGTAGTAGATTTTAAATCCTAAAACAAATTTTAGTCATGTACTTGGTTCCCATCAGGTTTGTCCCGACTGAAAATAATTACTATTTCAAGTAAAGAAGTCGAGACATTACCTGCGTTATGAAATGTAAAATCTGTGACAGAAAATGATGACGTAATAATCAGAAGAATTAAAAAATTTAGACCTCAGCCAATTTACCTCATCATGAAGAATGACAGAATATGCGTAGAAGACTGGATTGTTGGGAATATCGGAACCACGAAGATTAAATAGCCAAGCAACCTCATCCAAGCAGCTCACCACACAAACATCGGCATTCCGCTGCTTCATCTTCGACCTCACCAATTCCACTTTCGTGGCAGGATTCATGCCGGTGAAAGACAGGGGCAATATTCTTAATGGATTGTTGGGTCGGCTGGGACGATCTGTCCAGATTTTATCGACAGGATTTTCATACAATGGCACCAAAGAAAGTTTAGTCTTGCTTAGCTTCTTCTCCAGAGGTTCCCAAGCTAAATGCGTCATTATCCATGGGTCGAACCCGATTTTGGCATTTTCGGGGAGATTTTGAGCGATCCATTCCAGTTGTGTTGGCACATCAGGAAGACCTATAAAATCACGAACAAATATCCAAAACTAAATCAAGCACCGTACAATGAATATGGTACTTGAATTCAGTTAATGCAGTCGCTGACCTACTGCCATCAGCTTCCAGCTGTCATCCATCTGTTGTTCGGCCTGCAAGTGGTAACGACCATCGGTCCACATAAGAGCATCGTGTTGAGTTATGAGGGCCGATCCCGCGGAGCCATCAAATCCTGAGATGAAAGCCCTCCTTGCGTCACATTCATTGGTCATTTCGCTGTTGTGAGCATCTTCAGAGGGCACAATAAATGCCTGCAACTCTCCGATGAGGGATCGCAAACTTTTCAACAAATGTTTCGTAGGCACTTTACTCATAATTTTGTTGTTTTATCTAGAAAAGGGTGATTTTTTTCAATATACATACAGCTAGTAAAGCATTTTTTCTGCCAATGTTTTTCTAATAGCGTACATCCTTTAAGAGTAAGTAAAAATTCCATTGTTTGCCAAATTTTTAGAATTCAGCTTTATAATCTATGCCAGCCAGCTATTCAAAAAGAAAATGGCGGCCAAAATTTGCGTTTTGTCGATGTTTTTTATTATCCTCAAAATAGTTTTTGGGCAGTTGTTTAGCTCTGTTGGGTTTATTATTTATCCGACGAAACTATATTTTATAAATGCATATTTATCATTTTTGAGATATTCAAGATTGAATGGCACAAAATTTGGCCGCCATTTTATTTTTGATTAGCTAAAGCTTTTTGTAGATATTATACTAATTGTACTTGACATGACATGAGAAAAGCATCAGAACTCAAGCTTAAATAAAGTTATTCATTTAAATTTACTTCCTTGTGACAATTGATGAAACGACGAGATTGAAGGACTATTCTTGTTGCTGATAATGCTCTTGCGGTGAAACCAACGATATGAATTCTTCAGATGAATGTAACAAAAGAAATCCACAGAATAACGAAGAAACAATCAAAAGAATTAACAATAGAAATCCGCGAACTAGGCCGATGGATTTTACCCAATCAATTCCAATTAAATCCACGCTTTCCGACTTGGTTTTTTGATTAGCTTCGAATAGTAAGATTATATCTTCAGATAGATTTTTACGCTTCACTATGTCTAGCGGTGAATATCCAAATTTGTTTCTGAATAATAAATTATTAAAATTGATTAGCTCATTTATTATAAGGTAAAAATATTGAAAATATTATTAATCATACCGAGATGATAAGTCGACTTGATTATCGATTAGATAATCAATAATCTCTATGTCATCAGCAAAATGAAGTAGGCTATTGTGAAAGTTATCCTTTTCTTGTAAATCAGCACCACTTATCACAGCTGATTTCAATCCGTTTAAATCACTGGAGATAACCAAGCTTTTAAGTTTATTCTAAATATTTTCAAAATCGCATCGAATCAGACCACTGTTAACAACACATAATTATACACTAAAAAGAAAACATTTTCAAATGCATGCCACAAACATATTAAATTAAATTAAAACATTATCACATAGGAAATTTTTAGAAATGCATTTTATGGAATATAGTTTTCATGTTGTTTTCTATTTCTCTTCTACTGTTTGACCAATATTTGTCTCTGATATAGATCCTTTATATTCAGGTAGTTGCATACAAGGACTACCTGAATATCTCAGTTCTACATAGAAATCAAATTAATTTGTACTAGCAATAAGTATTCTTTGAATATTATAATTCACAAAACCAAACTGGTCACACATCAAGACAAAATGCATGCAAGCATGCTTTAAAATTAAACATATATGATGTATATTGAAATAATTACTTTTTTAAAAAAGAGTTGAGATTTTGTATTTGAAAGCATGATTTATTTATAAACATTTTATAAAAACAGAAAAAGGTTTACAGATCAACAAATATTATAGAGATTACTAATCAAGAATGACAAAAATGATTGAACAAGTCAAAATTTGACATAAATATTACAACAGTCACAACCGACATTACTAATCAAATCAAGTCTGAAAAATGTTTTTGCAAATGTGTTGGAAGATTAGCATACAAATGTTCAGGTATTTTAATGTAACACTTTTGAACAAAATCATACATTGCATCTCTACCAAGATAACCATACTCAGTAATGAGATAGGTCTCTAAATCATTTGGTATTTTAACAGGATAGCCTTCAAATTGAGCATCTTTCAAGGGAAACAAGGAATCATGAAGATAAGCTTTCGAATTGTCATACAATGTAGGTAAGGCCCAATTTACACGATAGGAGTTTGGAACAGTTGGATGCACTCCAAATGTAAAAATATCTACATGTATAAGTTCAGGGTCAGGGTCAGAAATTGTTTGTAATTTTTTGTAGAGTTCCTGTTCAATAGGGTCTTCACTATCTCTCCATGCTTGTCGATTTAAACTTAACTTGATACGTTTACAATCAACACCATCATATGGAATTTCTGAACCATCATCATTAAACCAGGAAAATTTATTTATTGATGATTTTGAATTAGTCAGCACTATTCCATTACTTTCCAGTTCCATTAAACGAGAACAAACTTTAGCAAAATCTGTTTCCAAAATTGCTACATCCATATCAGAATCATGCGCAATCATATTGCCATTCTCACGATAAACAGATAATGCAGTGCCTGCATAGACAAACCAATTAACATTAATTTCATTTAAAAAATTCCTAGCTGCATCAAACAGTTTTAGTCTAAATGTTTTTAAAAATTTATTTTCATTCAATAATTTTTTTATTTTTTTTATTCTTGCTTGTCCCCACATGTCAAATGACATATCATTCATAGTGCTGTCTTTTTTAATGATTGAATCATTATCTTCAAAAAGATCACATAAATGAAGATCACCCTCCTCCATATTGTCCTAAAAAGCAACAGTCATCTACTTACAAAACCAAAAATGATAAAATATTATTATACATATATTCCATTCTCTTATCTAAAGAAATGTTATTTTATCTGTTAAAATATTGGTAAATTTCCAAGTAAGATTTATCAATTTTTTACCAGGCAACTACTTTGTAATTAATAACAAAATTAATGAGAATAATAACCAGTAAAACAGATGACAAATTGTTTGTAGTCTACTGTATATCACACTACAAATTTAAATATTTATGTCTATAACTTGAAGGACACATTTGTCAATATTATGGTTTGACATTGAGATTGATAATTTGAAGTGCAAGAATTTTAATTTTAGGTACATAATATTGTTTAGTGCAACAATTTTAAAGAATACTTAGTAAAGAAAATTGATTATACATTATTAAATTATGATATATTTTAACCAACTAACTGACTGGTTTTTATGAAATCCCTAACATGAAATGAAATGAACACATATTAGCTTTATTATTTGTATCAATCAAAACTTTTAAAATGAATATACTAAATTCCTTGCAAATTTAAAGGGAGCCTGCAGAATCATGCTACCCATCCCTTTGATCCAAACATGAATTATGAACTGGATAGATTACCTGCTAAATGAATACAATTTTTTATGTTGTTTTGTACACACTGATGAAAATATAAAATTATTATATTAGTTACTTCTAACAAAAACTGTAATAAACAAGATTTGAAAAATAAATCAGTAAAGTTAATAAAAGTAAATGATATATAAAAATTGATGACCATTGCAGAATTGAAACTTTTTATGAGATTATCATGTAAAAACATCTAAAAATTAATTAAAAATTAAATTAATTTGATTAAATAATTTGTATGTCATGAAAATGATCCTTGTTATATTGCAACATTTATATGTAGAATCAATGAAATCTGATTGATCGTTTCGTCAGCTGATCATTTCACAAATGAAATCTCCGACAGTATTACAAGTCAACAATAATGTTTGATACCTTGAATTTTTTAGCTATAACTTTCTCTACATATTTTGTCTTATCTTTTACCAGTTTATTTCTTGGACTCACTTTTATAAGTGGAACTGCATTTATTGATCGGTTCTATAGTGGACTCCTTCTCAGAATATTTCAGGTATGGATGTCATTGTCCTAGATGTACAAATATGTTTCTGCAATAAGATTATTTCAGTTTTAAGTATTCTTTTATATTTTTGGTATCCTTTTGATATGAATAATTTTAAAATCATTAACATTTATTAGCTGGACCAGTTTTGTTCTTAGTCATAAGTTATTTTGTTGACAAGTATAAACCTTGTATATTTAGTTGTGTAGAATTTTCACTTATGAGATAGCTGGGCTAGTTGTCAACTCAGTTGGTAAATTTGCTCCAATAATAAGATCTTTTAAATTCCTCAATTGAATTGATGAAATATATAATTCTATGCTAAATTTTTATCCTATTTATGACGAATGTACTTTAGAAAGATGAATCAATAATTGAGTGACAAAGATATAGTAATTCAGCAGTTATTGATTTTATAATTTGTTTTAAGTTATATAGACTATCAGTGATACATGTCTATAATAATTTAGAGTTAGAGTAAATTATAACCTAACCACTAATCATAATAAAAATATTCCAATTTCTACTGCTATCACTAAACTATTGCATCTAATATCATATTTTATTTCTAACTAATTTTTTTGGATGAAGGGCTAGCCATTACTTCACTACCTTTAATTTTTAATTGAATATATATTAATTATATAGGAATAATCAATGCAGTTTTTTATTTTATTTAAATCCATTACTTTGTACATAGTTGGCTAAACTGGAACCGGTCAAATTGAAATTTTAAAACAAGATTCATTTTCTTCCTCCCCTATACTTTATTTTAGGAATTTAGAGTAAGAAAATGAATGTCCACTAAAAAACATAGATTTGTTGGATATAAAGTAATATAAAGTTATATAACTGTTTTACCATGGATGCCTATCTATATAGTATAGTATCCTTGGTTTTACAGTCATATTACAGAAAATGTCAGCAATCTTTCAAAAGGACTGTTAATGGAATTTTTCTGTAATGTTTTTGGAATAAAATTATTCTCAAATTTCCATAGAATTAGGTCATAAAAATCCATTAATTAACAGTATTGATAAGTATTATAATATTTTTTATTGCCAATGTGCCTAATTGTGAACTAGTTAAATTTGGCCAATAATATTTAATTAATTTTTTTATTTCATAGTATGCCTCATCAAGAGTTAAGCATCAAGATATAGAAATAGTTCTTGAAGATGATCAAGATAATAATAAAGGAGATGATGAAATTCAGAGTTCTAAACTTTCAAACGGATTTTATGGCAAGTATTTTAAATTGATCTTTAAAATTATCACAATTTGATTTAGAAATAATTTAGATTTTCTCCTTTCAGATTACACTATTCTACAGCGTGAGATAAGATTGTCTGACCAAGGCATCCATTTTCATGATTCTATAAAGCCTCAAGAAGGCAGTTTTGATCTCTGGGACAGTGCTTTCTTTGTAAAATCTGGAATTGAGGTATTTTGAATTTGGACAAGATTAAAATTCTTGATGTATTCTACAGAATAACAATTTCTCTGTATGTTCTTTAGTTAATTTATTATCATGTATGATAATGCTTAGTATTTAAAAACAACACTTCAACTTTGATTAATTATTTACTTTGTAACAGAACTATTTATCAATTGTCAAATTTTATAATTAAAGATAGCAACTTTATCATACTTTTATTTTATTTTAGGCAATTATTGAAGATGATGTTACAAAACGATTCACTGCAGAACGTTAGTAGAATATTTTTGATGCATTTTGACTTTCAATCATCCATTGCTCTATGAAAGACATACTCATTTTGGTTTATGTTATTTTTTCAGAGATAGAAGCATGGAATCTTTTAAGCCGAACACACGCATACCAACATATTAAGTAAGACTATCAGTATCCTATCATGTTTGAATGATGATGAAATATATGGTGACAAGGAAATTTTTGAAAAACTTTTTATACATGGGTTCTCAGCTCTTTATTATCTCAAATTTGAGGGGTCCATTTTCTTTATCCCTATTCTGGTTTCTTTCCTATTTCTCTCCCATTCCTCACTTTCACTATCTCTTCTCACTCTCTCATCCCTCCTTTCTC
>JAYMFX010041340.1:0-14812 GCA_036784945.1 Monocelis spectator
ATTTATCCATTACTCATTTATCCATTACTCATTTATCCATTACTCATTTATCCATTACTCATTTATCCATTACTCATTTATCCCTTACTCATTTATCCATTACTCATTTATCCATTACTCATTTATCCATTACTCATTTATCCATTACTCATTTATTTTCAGGTAGCTACAGACGCTGTCATCGCTATGCAAGTCATTTCCAGCTTCAGCAATATGTCCGATCAAACTAAAAAGTCAAATGAGAAAGTCAAAAAATGAAACCCTTACCACACTAAGTCTTGCTCATTTATTGATTAATTCAGTCAAGACATTCTTGTTATTACATTTTTATTCGTCTTCTCTAGTCAATATTTTATTTATGAATTCTATGAGGTTGAGTTCTATAACATTTGTTAAAGTTTTCAAATTGCTACTGTATCTACATACAAGGATTGTTAGAATTCTGATAATTAGTATTAGTAGTCAATAATTATCTTCAATTTAATTTGGCACTTTTCTTTAAACATAAGAAATATAGATTAGAAATGAATTTGTTCTCGAAATTGCTATACTGAATATAATTTTATTGGTTAATATTTTATCAATTTATGTTTTCCGTATTTAGGTATAGAGTTTTTACTTATTTTGATTTGATCTCAAAGCTGGGCCTTATATTTGATATTCGTCCATCATCATTTTGTCTTTCCTCAAAATTCACGTGTCTGTTTGAAATATATCAAAAAAATGGATGTTTTTACATTTTCTAATTATCTTTTAATTTAAAATTTATTCTATTCTATATTGCTATTGAATTATTATTATTCATATTTTACTATTTTTGTTGAATAAATTTCATTATCTTTTAAATAAAGTATTTACCTCTATTTAAATGTGTCCTTAATTATTTTATAAGGTGATTTTCCACTTGAAAAGGTGAATTAGCTCATTCCGGATGTAAGCTATAGATTTCGATAATTATATCACCCTATTGTTAATCTCTTTGAAAACTTCTATTATTTTCATTCATATGTTATGGTGTAATGTTTCGTTTATATTCATTTTTTTTTAGTTCAATTTATATAGGTACTGATCACGCAAACCATACTTCAAACGATGTTTTTATTAATTTGTTTTGATGTACCTTAATTTATAATAAATTGTGTAAATTATCAATCTAAAGCATTTAAACGAAATAATTATAAAATATACCTCAACATATATTAGTTTTCATAAAGCTAATACATATATAAAATGGACCTATGTTGGCCGAATGGATCATTTGGATATGTGGTACGTAGATGGAAAAAAATGAATATTTAAATTACTATCTAAAACTTAATCTCAAGGACTACTCTAATAATTATTAGAGTAGTCCTTGCTAAATCTTTTATGCACGCTTTTTCTATTTGTTTTAATTTGATGAAACTATTCTTTAGCATCAGTACTTAGCGTGAAATAAATGTTCAAGAATTTATTATTTTCTTCTTCTATTAATTATATTGCATATCATTATATACAATTTAAATAAAATAGTTAATAATATTATATGCAATATAATTAATTAATAGAAGAAGAAAATAAATACTTGAACATTCATTTCACCCTCCTGACGCTAAAAAATAGTTTCATCAATTTAAAACAAATAGAAACAACGTGCATAATTAGTTTCAGATAATAATAATTAAATATTCATATTTTCCAACTACGTATCCACATAACCACTATGATCAATTTCGTCCGCCATAAACAAAATATTCGTTAAAAAAATTATTATGTAGGATGAGTTTGTTTAACTTATTTTATTTATAATAATTCCACAAAGTTTAAAACATTTTCGATTTTTTACTTTCAAATGAGCTTCATAACTCGTATTTTTCAAACTTCAAAGCTATCTAACAGAAATATTTATGGTTCTATAAACAGATTTTATAGTTTCAATAAGGTATTTCCAATATTTAAAAATATATTTCTAATGACTGACTCCCTTCTATTTTTCATATTTGTGTGCGGTGTTATTTTTATAATCGAAATTGTGTTTTGTATGTACATGCTTCTAGATCTGTAGATCATACCATAATTAGAAATCCCCCCAAAAAAGAATTACACTGCAAATAAAAATGTGCATAACTTAGATTGAACCCACTTGTCAATGTGGTTAGAAATCAAGTTTAACCAATCAGAAAACTGATTTACTGGATTGTTGGTTATACAAACAACCGATCAGATTTGAGTATTTCCTTCTATCACTTAATAGACCCCTTTGTCAATATGTGTATATATTTTTAATTGGTGTAAATAGTGTAAAAATAACACAGTGTACAATTTATTTTTTGAACACAAAATAATTCAGTTAGGCAGTTGTCACTTATTAAAATTTGTCAACTTAATATTTCACATTTTAAAATGGCTTTCACATTAGATTTCCTACACTATATGTATAATTCTTTTTCAATATACTATAAATTAATCTAAAATCATTCATGAATTTTGAAAATACCTCAATTATATGATTGTATATAACTTGAAAATGGTCAGATCAACCGAAATATATTTTGTTATTTAATATCAAGATTTTTGATTGTTTTTTCATACACAACTTGGCTATATATTCTATTTTAATTATTTATGTTGAGTGAGTAATAACTTTGTTTACTTATATTTTTTATATTTTAGAATGTATCTGTAATATCAGCATGCAAAAAACTTAGTCCTTACTATTTCACACCTGATTCATTACTAAAGAGGCAGTATGGACATGGTCCTCCCATGAACAGAGAAATCATTGGAGACAGGCTATGTCTGTTATTGCAGCTCTATGACAAAGTGGATCCTGAAAGGGTAATTAATATATCCTCATATTTTATTAAAATATACTTTCTATTTGAAATTTCCATTAATTATAATAATTTGTAATTTCTGAGCTTCCATGTACAGAAGGTATTTATCTGTGTGTTGCACATAATAAACATGTAAAATTTGTAAAACTATCAATAGTTACATACAATTGTGTATCTAAGGATGAAAGATATTAAAGTATTCTACTAGTAAGACAAACTTTTGACCACCCCAAATTTATTTCACTTTAGGTCAGCCTTGATGCAGAATTCCATAAAGATTTGGGTCTTAATAGCTTGGATCTTGTAGAATTGATGATGACTGTTGAAGAAGAATTTGGTAAGGATTTTTAGTTAACATAATATAAACATTGTCAAATAATTTTTTTTTATGTAATAGTGTTCATTCTGCGATAAAAAAAGATGAACAGTCTAAAATAATCAATGTTTAATGAAGTTAGGCTCATTTTGATATGTTTTACAATTTAGATTTATAACCTATAGAGCACTCACACTGCATAAAAAACAAATTATAGTGAGCAAGAAAAGAAAATTCTATTAACCACAAGAATTTTTTCCAATTGTTTAGAATTCTACGCTTTGTTTTCGTGAACATAGAATCTTAAATATATGGTTGTTAAGTAATTCAGTGCCAAAGATCACGGTATTTATAGTAAATGTTACAGTCTAGTTCTCTTATTAATTGATCTATCAATCAGCTAAATTCAACAAAACAATCTGATAATGTAGACAGAAAATCAACAACATCTTTGGTAATTCGGAATTGTCGTTTGCCCATAAATCTGAAGATAAATTCTATAGTATTTATTATTAAGATTTGTAATTTTTAAGGGGATTCTATTTTAGGTTTCGAGGTGCCCTACTTGGAAGGAGAGAAAATGAAAACTCCGAATGACTATGTCCAATATATTTGTGATAAATTCGATGTTTTTCATTAAGCAGAATTTCCTTTTTAAATGGATAGTTAGATTATAGCTGTATCGAATTTGTTAGAAGAAATTGTAACTATCATTAATAATAAACTTTAATTATCACCAATTTTGTTATATTGTAAATATAATATTTATAATACGAATTCTCTTTTGAGTCCAAAAATGAATTCTCTTCGTTTTAATTAACTACATGGATCAAACCAAGATCAAACAATCTTGTCATTATAAAATTTCTTACGGTAGATTATTGACCAAGATATTCTGGATGCTCTGTACTCTTATTGAGTTCTTTTTGATATTTTGAAGCTTTAATTACTTGTATACGTACAGTTAACCTCTCATAATAAGTCGGATTCGTATACTCTAAGAGCAATATTGAGCTGTTGAATTTTCCTGTGCAGGTTTAATCACAACTTTTACTGCTGATACTCGATACCATTGACAAAATAAAGATTATAATGTTTCTTAGTTCTATTTTGATGGGAATATAAACCGTTTTGTCATATAATTGAAGGAAAACAAATTGAAATAGAAAACTGTTGTCTAAAACAGTTACTATTGCAGTTTATAGTTTACACCGAAATGAATGTTTTAAGTCAGTTTCTACGAGAGCAAGTTACTAATTGTGAACCATGGTAAATCTTTGTATATTAATTATATGGCTTATTTAGACAGTTATAATGGTAAGAAACTGAATCGGTTTAATGAACAGGACGATTTAAAAAGCAAATGAGGTTAAATTACTTCAATTTAATTGAAACTTTGGATTTATGCTTGTTGAAGAATATCGATTTTAAAGTTCCGACGCGTCTTCCATCTTATGAGTATAAGGCTCTAAATTATTAGTTACAACTTTATCCAATTATAGAAAATATTGGTTTTCCGTATTGGCCTAAATGCCTTATTGACTTGACTATATGCGTGCATCGATATAACTCTGATAACATTGTGCTTTAATGAACTGACTATCTGTTCTATAGATATTCGCAGAAGGGGTAATGCATTAATGAACCGACTATCCGCATTCAGCGATTTTACAAAAATATAATTGTGCATTAATGAACTGGATAAATGCTTAAAGGAACTGGAAAAGGTTGACGATCAATCTGCATTCATTTGAGGATTTCCCTTTTAAAGGTTCTTAGAAAAACTCCTATAATTAAAGAGATTGAGATCCAATCAAATTGTGGCTTCTGACACCATACTCTATTTTAGCTTATCACAGTTAAATTCAGAAAGAATGTATAGTGGTGTAAATTTTTTATTCATCAAACTATTCATATACATCCTACAACATATTATAACAAAATACAATTAGAAATGCTATCTATCGCCTTTTGGCTTTCATTCGACGCTCAAGTTTATCCGCACGTATCTTGGCATAATAAATCTTCAACTCCTTCTCCCTCTCGAACCAGGCGTGCCGATCAGCTCGAACCGGCTCCAATAACTCGTCTCGTCTTTCACGAACAACATCCTGAAATACTGTCTCCAATGACAGCCCTAATTTTGATAGCTTGAGAGATAATTCAGGTAGAAGTTTTTCTTTTTCAGATTTTATAATCGTTTTCTCATTTTCTACTTCCTGTTGGTATTGATCAAATCGTTGTTTTCGTTCCTGAAATATAAAGAGCAAACTGTAGTAGCTATCAATCTCAGTCAATTAGCGTTATAAAAACAGCTATTAGATAGTTATCATAAAACAATCCAATTACATTATAAAATTGCTTTTTGATTGCTTTAGCGCGATAGTGCTCCTCACTCAAATCCGCATAGTTAAATGGATTGTGGTGTTGGAAGTCAATCCTCAGTTCATCGCACAGTCTTTCAAAATCATTGTAGTTTGTGGTGCGATATTCGTCCAAGAGAATCTTACGGGCGTTTATGAGACATTTTAACATTTTCTTGATTTTGTAGCTCTGAAATCATTAAGATTTAATGATACAACAGATATATCATCAATTATGAATATCGAGTAATATTCATTTCAGGGAATATGAATAAATAATGAATATCGAGTAATATTCATTTCAAGGAATATGAATAAATTATAAATATCGAGTAATATTCATTTCAGGGAATATGAATAAATTATGAATATCGAGTAATATTCATTTCAAGAATAAGTTATGAATAACGCTTGGGGACTGAGGTGGCTTTTGGTATGGTGGTGATTGTGACTTTTAAATCTTAGATTATAAATCATTTGATTAGGATTGAGCTCTTAATTAAACTATAAAAGCCACTTGCGCCAAATATATAATCAGATAATATTAAAAATAAAAATATTTATTTTTTACTTTATGATTAGTCGTCAACTGAAATTTGTACTTTTGAATCAGAACGGTATAAGTGATGACTAAAATAAGAAGGATGAAGTCATGACACCATCAAATTCCGTGAAAATTAAAAAATATTGTTATTGAATAATAATAGTACATATTACTAATAATAGTAACATGTTCATCCATAAATAGATTTACTTCAACGTCTTACAAATAAGTATACACATAACCATAGATATTAGAGTAGACAAATAGATAGTCCAATATCTATGGGTATAATTAAACAAATGATTCCAATGATGGTTTCACAGTATATTAATTAAACTGAACATTTCTTGAATTGATTTACTTAATCGTCCCTTATCATTGGTAGCCTGGGGGTCTGCATGTTGGTCTAGAGCTTGTTGGATTTGAGCATCAGATTCTTCTTTCTAAATTTAAACAGCAGTATCACTGAAGAATGAACTAAACCATTCATTTCAATCATTGATATGTATAATAAAAAAATATAAGACTGATTTAGATAATTGGAACAGATATCAGTTCAAACCCTTAATCACTCATAAAGTCGATAAATAAGCTCACATTTCTGTTTTAGCCAAGCAAATGAATGAATAATAATTTAACAAATTCATTACAATATGCATACAAAAACTTACAGCATTTGAATGCGCATAAGTGAAAAATTGCTTCACAATTTCATCCGCTCTAAAAAGTAAACAAAGTAATATTGACCAAGTCTTAAAGAATAATTTAACTAAACAATTAAAAGTTCCTCCCCAAAAAGATAATACTTTTGATATTCTTCTTCACTGCTAATATTAAATTTTTATTTACTTACTGGTCAAGGTTCTTCAATAAATTTGCATGAGGTATTAATTCATCCCTGGGTAAAGGCTGCCATACACCATGCTCCCCTGAAAAAGTTTGATTTGTTGACAAAAATGATTCTTTTATATAGAAGATAACTTTGAACTGTTTACTTTAATAAAATAGACACCAAAAGAAAAGGTAGTGAATGTAGCTCATTCTTACAATCATAGGGATATGCCTTCTCTCTTATTCTTTTTTGACTGGGCTTTCTTCCATTTGTAAACCAGTGACCACTTAATGAGGAGGAAGTAGCTAAAAAATAAATATATATATTCATTTGACTTATGTACTTATGTAATTTTCCTAGACAATTAGGATTGTTTAAAGAATTATTTAAGGAAATATACCATCTTTTATCTTGGTATTCAGGCCACATGAAGTTTTGGTTTTGAGAATTGAGTTTGAATATTGTTAGTCAATGGACATACTTTGTTTTGTTATTTCAAAGTATAATAATCCTGAGATTAATAGAAATCATGGCAAAGCCGTAAAAGTTTTAGTAAGTAAAATAATAATTTTGTGCCTTTTATGAAGCAAGCATACTTAAAGTTTTTCTAATTTTAATAAATATTTGAATTGCCAGATAGATAGATATTGGTTTTCAACAAGAGTCAATATTGATCATTGAAATAGGAATATCCAATAAATGTTTAGTCTATTTGTCCCATAGGGACTACTGAATGTAAGTAAAATTATCCAGAAGTAGATAGATAGATATTGGTTATTGTACTACCTTGTGTTAAAGAATCATGGTCAAATGGCAACAAGACAAATCAGTCATATAAAAATAGCTTTGAGGTTTAGAATTAAAAGTTACCCTGTTCATAGCAGGATTAGTGCTATTATTTGTTGAAATATAATTAAGCAGGGAAATTCAAATTCAAAGTAATGCATAGCAATTTTGAATTATTTAATGATGAAAATAATCCAACATTTCAAGATCAAAAGTAATGAATTTTCAAAATGACATTATAAATAAGAATATCTAGATACTTTAAATCACATCAATTAATGTTTTGTTTTTTAAAATGTATTAAAAATTTTAAACTATACAAATATTTAATATTAGAAAGAATCAGGCATTGATTAAGTTTAAAATTTCTTTCCTATATGATTTTACATTTTATAGCTTATCATTTAAATAAGTCACACAGATTCATAGATGAAAAATATATGCTTTTTATCATTTAAGTTCAACCTGGAATCTTGGTGAAATAAGCAGGATTTATTCTGCATAGCATAGTCTGAGAAAAATGTATAGTTCTGATCTGATGAATATTACAGCTCAGTTTAAGTGGATATAGAAATTTTATAACACATTGAGCTAAAATTAAATAGTTGATATATATTACATAAATTTCGAAAAGTAATATGGTTTGAAAATGTCTTTATAGACAAATTGTTGAGCAAAATAGATCGAAGAGCTGCCATTTTAAATAAGAATAGCTAAAATCCGTCAATTTATTTTGCATTAATACAAGAAAAACATTTAAACTAAATCGTTTATGGATTTTAATGTTATGGTATATAATAAGTGCTAAAATGTTAAAATTTATTTTAAAAGCTAATTTTAATATTATCTCACATATTAATTCAATAACTTGATTTTAATCAACCTTGTAATATGGTAAGCTGTATATATATCAAATTAAATCAGACTCATAAAGGTTTTGTTTTTACATACTATCATATTTAATCATTTTTACGGCATTATTATGAATTTGTCATTATTATAGTTCTATTTTAAGAAGTGATGTCATTAAGGTAATCGGCGTGTTAAAAACATGTTATTGTGAAATAATAATATCGTTATTTTTAACTTCTTGTATATCAAATTTAATATAATTAATTATTCATGTATTTTTTGAATTAATAATTTTTTTAGAAATTAAATTATAATTTGAAGATAATTTATGTATATTTATGCTTAAATATTTTGATAAAGAGGTATACATTTTAATAGGATAAATGATCAGATGATTAAGTAGCACTATATATAATTTTATTTTAAATAGTTAATAATCAAAAATATAGATCATGTGTTTTTCCTACAAAATTTTTATTGTTACAAATAATTGTTAATTATTGTCAAAATTTCAACTGTGCTCATAACTTTCAATTGAGCATATTTATGTTTGTTTTTGAATGCCCTAATATTGCTACATGATTTATGATTTTTTGACAAGATTATTCACATGTAAATTCACTTGATAGTTAGCCAAGACTGGAAATTTAAACAGAATTTACCAGAAACTTGAAAAGAATATTTCCATTGGGAAGTAAGTTCAATTATAAAGACAATTTGTTAGAACAATTTTATAACTTTGCTCAATCTATATCAAAATAGGGTTCACATGCCACATAGATTTCTGGTACCTTTCCTGCTTCACTGTAATATTAGGTACAATTATAGACAATTTTTACATGCATTAAATATTTTTAATATACAGATAAACATAATAATGATACAGTGTTTAATTTTCATATGATCAAAGTTACTAATCTTTATCAACTTATAGAATTTTAAGCATGTGGATATTATGTTATTAATTCAAATAAATTATTAAATAAAATTAAATCTTATCTAATTGGAAAACAATTTATTGAATATAACCATATTTTTTATTTTTATATCAATATAATTTATTAACTCAAATATTTTATCATACATAACAATAAAATTATAATGTAGAAATTACAGTAATACAGTGCATATTATAGTAAACTTATAATGCCATCTACTATCTGATTTAAATTATGAAGATCTTTTAAACTTGATGCTTTTGATGTTTATTATTGTCAAGTCATATTAGTATTAAAAGATGCTTATATTAAACTACCAAATATTATGAGAAAAGTCCACATAAAACTTGACATAATATATAAAAATGTGTTTCTTTTATAACAAATTAAAGCATTAAATATGATATTTGATATGGAGATGTAAAATATGTTTAATATCAAATATTTTTTATTTTTATGCTTTTGATATTGATATTGATATTTTTCCAGATATCCTGATAATTCATGATTATTTTTAAATAAATGATTCTAAATGATTATTGGGAATTCATTAACTTTTAGCAAAGTTTGTTTTCTAATTTTCTTGAAATTAATAATTTGATTTCTAATTAAATGTTTCTTTTCATTTTAGAAAGTCCATATCTATAGGAAATTGTTCATAGCATTTGTTAAAATTTTATCAAGAAAAATGGGTCATTGCTTATCGAAAGATAAGCTCATGGACTCTACAGATGATGCCGGAATCCTGCCTAAAAAAACATTACCAAAATCACCAAGTTCAGTTGACTCAACGTCTCTATCAGATGCTGCCAGACGTCATTCCCTACCTCCTCAGTATCAGCATCAGGTTGTTCATTCATCGCAGCCCACAACCCCATCCTCTAGGCATAATCATCACATAGTCAGTTTGGGAAGTCACCAGAATAGTTCTACAGGTAGTCCTATGCATAGCATTTTGAATTTACCTGGAGGAAGAATCGATGCTGGTAATAAATTTAATTAAATTAATTATTTTTTTATGAAAACAGATAAGATGAATCAAATAACTTTTCTTCACTTTTATTGTATTTTAGTTGGTGACGAGCAGAGCGATTATCGTTCCGATTCTCCCGCAAACAACAATAAAGTGAAGTACGGTGGTAGTCTCGGCACTAGCAGTGGCATCGATGCTGACAGCATTATCCTGAATCAACAGGAGGTGAGCGGCGGCTCTGGAAGTGGAGGCATGATCAATATCAGGACTCGCTCATTTCATATTCCAGATTCTCCATCAAGAAACAGTGTTGCAACGACATTGATGCTAAACATCAGCATCTATAACTACCTGGATTCATTTCGTCAAGCCTGCCTCATCCACCCGGAATTCGCGAAGAAACGGTTTCTAGTTGCCATATTTGACTATGACGCAAGGACTAATGAGGAAATATCATTAAGGAAGGGTGATCTGCTTCTGTTATTGAATTGTTCGTAAGTACAATACAATAACTACTAAATAAAATCGATGAATTAATCAATATGTTTGAAATTATTTCTAAGACACCAAACATGACGTATGTCCTATTGTTATTATTATTATGTTTTAATGATTAACGAACATCGGCTCGACTGATCTGTCTGATAATGTTGTCATGTTAAACTAAATTATTGTCACGAAGGTGACAAGCCATGCCACACTACACACAGCAATGTCTGATCGGTAATAAAATTAAAATAGTACATTTGGCTGATCACTTGTGCGCGGCACATTTTGACAAATGAAAATATTTATTGATTTGGTTGGTGGTGAACCCGCTGGTAATTAATTAAAACTAAAAACATCAATTCTTTATTTTTCAGAGATCCTGAATGGTTCTATGTTGAACTTAAGAAATCTTCAAGCAAAGGATACATCCCTTCTCCATTCGTGGCGGTGGAAAATTCAGTAGAAGCAGAAGAGTATGTTCATATTGATTAATCTCATTATATAACAATTAGAGCCAGGCTGATTTATATACCAAGGAAGTCAAAAGTCTATGGTAAAAAGCAGCAAAGTCGATTAGATCTTGCCACGGGTTATTATACAATCACTACCACACTGCAGCTATGAATTAGACTCAGGACTGAGAGTACTTTGATTTCATTGACTGATTGGTATTCAGTAATTGTGGTATTGCATTCTTATGATTACGAGAGTGGATGCATAGATAGATTGGTCCATAGTAAAGGGCCTGCTGAATTTCCATAGAAATAGAGAGCGTCAAAAAATGAAAACCGATGTCTATTAATTTGCCTGATAAAAAATATACCTACGCTGTTGTAAGATTTCATTGGCTGTTAGCGAGAGTGAGTAGACGCGCTTTCAATATTGATTTCATTCCTGTAATAAGAACCTGATTTGGATTGAAATTGATTTTGTCTGACTATAGTCGAGTGCTTGATAGAGTCCGGTTGCCAATTTGTTCACCCCTTCAGTTTAACTCCTATTTTAATATCGAGTTCAAGTATGGTATCAACGTGACCATCAGAGACGTACTTTATCGGGTAGAGAAATTTTGAGAAACTTTATATACTGCCTCTTATAATAATATATAACTATAAATACAGATACGATAAGGTAGCGCAAATTAATGTAAATAAATGCACTGCATATGAATGTTGTTGACTAGTACATTTCGCAATAAATGTGGCGCTCTTCCTCTTAGCAACGAGATGAGATGATGAATTTAAATGAATTTCATGCGCGACATGTAATAAAGTCTGAATGAATGTTTAATGAGAGTGTAATGTCAGCCAAATTCATTATGATGTGATATAAAATTGTTGAGTGCTGAACTGAAGAATTGGAATTTGTATAGTGCGCCCGCGCGCGTCTTCATAAATTAATCCTTCTCTTGTGAGATAGCGCTGCATAATAGTGAATGTTTGGCGCACACCTATCAACGGAATTAATACAATACTTATCTATGTACCTTACCGGAGTTCTCTAATCTCTCTCTTAATGATGATGGCTGCTTATTGAATCCGGCTTCAATCCTATGATTTCCGGTGAGATTGACGGGTTATTGCGACTGATAGTTCATCATCCTCTCTCCTGCCAATCAACTTTCACATCTTCACCGACAATCTTTATCATCAATAATATAGAGGACTTGACCTCCTATCAACTACATTTAATCATTCAGGAATTGGTTCATTTTTTAATTACTATTTTAGCGCTTAATATCTTATATTAAATACATAGCTAACGCTTAAGTTAATCCTCTAATTCTATGGAAATTCATCACGCCCTTGGACAAGTGAAGCCGTTGATTCGATTAGGATAGATAGATAGATTGCTTCATATTGCAGGGTCTGATGAATTTCCATAGAATAGGTATTAGAGAACGTCAAAAAATGAAAATCTATGTCTATTAATTTGCATGTTAAGAATATACGCTGTTGTAAGATTTTATTGGTTATATGCTAACAGCCAATCAGTATTGAGATAAATCGATAAACATCAGCCCCTGGACATCTTATTATCTATGTATGCACAGCAATATCTATGCTTATAGTGCAAACCGGCAAGTAGCCAATCAGATTTGAGATAAATCGATAATTTCGAACACAATCTATGAGCTATGCTATGCAATCTCTATGCTTTATTAAATAGAGTGCAAATTATTCAGTGATAGACAGATAATACCTAGTATACTTAATTACTTATGTGTTGATGATTTTCCTTAAATTAATTCTTAAACTGTCAAGCTAACGCAATGAAGAATGAATGATTCATTTGTTTTATTACTTGATTGTTTAAATGGTGGTGTTTTAAACAAAGGCATAACTTTGGCGTATAGAGAGTAATCCCTGTCTCTTCCCTATAGATTTCAACCTCTAACGATTCTTTTTTATTTGTACATTGTCAAAATGAATTAACTTTGTATAGCATCATAATCTTTGTGTTGTAACAGTTTTTATTTTGGAGGGGGGGGGGGGGGAACTTCCTGTCTAAAGAAGGTGTGTTACTTGCTGTTATAGGCCAAGCCTTTGATTATTTAGTCTAAATTCTTTCAAAATGCAAATATTTGTTAAAATTACAGATGGTTTTCTCGAAACATCAATAGAAAAGATTCAGAAAGACTGCTCTTATTGAATGGAAATTCTCGGGGAACATTTCTAGTGCGAGATAGCGAAACCACAAACGGTAAGTTTAAACAAAACATTTTCAAGTCGCAGTTATTATAGAGAGTTGATTTTGGCAAAGTGTTTTAATCTGATGATATAAGAGAGACTCTTCTATATTTTATATACAAGGAAATTTGTTGACACAAACGGTTGTCTAAAAACTTTCTATAACGCATTTTTAAAAATGATTATTTGAAATCTAATCTTATCGTCCTAAATTATCTCCTGCACTCAGAATCAGAGTTTTCTTGACTCTCTACAAACAAAATGATGATTGTCGTGCAAAATATTTACAAATTTGTTCATTTATAGCCGATAAGAAGGTCATGTTCGGATCGGAATGATTAATATTCCCTAAATTTTCTTTGATTATATTCATCCGTCTCTCTCTCTCTCTCTCTCTCTCTCTTTCTCTATTGATAATCAACTTAAACTTATGGGAAATTTTGTTGGCAATCAACCGGGTCATAAGATGCCATATTTTTTAGTTTGTTGTGAGTGAGTGTTTAAATATTCTTCTTTCTATGCGCCAGACAGTAGTAGTTATAGCGGGACTTCTTACCTATAAGCATTTCCGCGTTATTATACCGGGCCTATATAGTTATAGCCATTGATTTGAGCTATACTTAACTACCTAACTACATTTTGCCACTGTGTCACAGTTCTAAATTCCCTATTTGGCAGACACAGCTATTGGACAACTTCAATATTTCCGCGGTTGTGTCTGGTTAGTACCTCTATCCTATAATATACCCAGGGAGATGATGCTTCCGGATTTTATTACATGTCCATATTGAAACTTATCCACAATCGCGGCACTTTGTTCACTATAGAGAATATTCTAATGAAGAAATAACACCATTACTCTCAAACGCTTGTAACCTAATCTGAAACATAATGTTACAATTTAGTCAATAGACTGATAGCTATGCAGTTCATTCATTCTATGCAACCACAAATTTAAATGTATTGAAATTTACCTAAATTTCTAAAATATCTCCACCTTTAGTATTATAATAGGTAGGTATACCTCAACATCAACGAATACATCAATATTTGTGTGTTGTATCGTAATTCCTGTTTTTATAATGATCCATCGATCAATAATCAGACAAAACCAATGCAAGGGACAAGCCACTGGACTTTATAACTTTTGAAATTTTTCGTTACTTTTATAACCTTATGTGGATACATACATACATACGTCACTGACACTGAC
>JAYMFX010041562.1:0-14806 GCA_036784945.1 Monocelis spectator
ACTCAACTGGGACTCACTCACATATCTTCAACATCTACTCAACTGGGACTCACTCACATATCTTCAACATCTACTCATTCTTTCCTTAGGAGAACTGAATCCACTGTATATCGCCACAATCATCACTCACCTGCCCAATAAATTGCAAGCACTTCTTGATCGTATTGAATCGAGAGCCCACAAGATTATCTGCAGCCGAACATCTACTTATTTACCAGACATTTTGGATAGAAAAAAAAACTTTCTTTTAAACTTTTAGTAGTGTTGTTAATAATGTGAGCTATCCACTCTATCCTTTCTTACTGCATAAATCGAACCCGGGTCGTTTTATTTTACCCCATATTCTCTCTATGCTTCGCAGCCATGGACAAATAGTCTCTCTCTAAAGGATAATAAATATAAAATCAGAAAGATGATAAACTTTTATGCGAAAACCTCAAGAATCTCAAAAGAAGAACCTTATAATCTCAAGACTAATATTCTAAATCAACAGATAAAGAACGATTTAAAAACTATATTCAAACTATTAATAAAGAAGAACATCCAATTAAACAGAAATCGAAGAATGAAGAAGCAGACATTCAGTCATTCGTAATCCCTGGACAGAACTTGCCTGCAGAACGGAGAGGTTCCAACAGCAGTATTCTACCATTTCGGAGGTCTTTTGAAGGACCTGATCTGAAAAGCGTTCATGAATCGTTGGCTCAAACGGCTTTTTGGTCAAGATTTTTACATCTTAACTTTTAACTCACATTTTGTTATTTACTTTTATTAATCCCTCATTTTATAATCATTATTTTTATTTATGACACTTTTTGTAAGTTGATTTAATCGGGGTTATTGACATCCTGCACCAATATGAAAGAGTTTTTAAAAAATATTCTTTGTTTTGAAAGTTTGCTGCTAAAATTAATTGGGAAGTAGGGAAATTATTTGTGAATTTGGGATGGAATAATTCCCGTTTACATTTCTCTCTTGCATTTCATCCGACTGTGTATTTGATTGAATTAAAATAACTTCTTGATACAGTTCTGTATGAGAGAGAGAGAGAGAGAGAGAGAGAGAGGGGGGGGACAGCCTATATTTGAATTGAGCAGTGAATAAGTTTTCGAGTAGTTCAGGAGTCGTCTATGCGACTGTACTCTTCGAATAATTGCTTTGAAGACAAAATTAATTTCCGTTTCGTATAGCTCGAACAACGTAAAGAAATGATCAGTTTTTGATTATTATAGCGATGCATGAGAATCAACTTAGCTGTTAGACTTTCAATAATAACAATATTCTGTTTACCTAATATTTAAAATTTGACTATATGACAGTTTCTCCTATTAACTCAATTCCAATAAATAAAATTGTAGAAATTCTGTATTCAATTATCTGTAGGGTCACGGCGCTATTTTTTCTCCATAAATTTTACATTCTGAGAGCCTACTAAAATGATGGATTAAAATAATTTGTCATAATGGAAATGAAATATTTACCCCATGTGTCATGTGATTCGCATTTAAAAAAATCAAATAATGGCAGAAACACTCCTCTTTAGGATAATTCTTCACAATCCTTTATATCTTTTTTGTTGCAATAAAAAATGACTTAGAAATGTTTATATGTTTCAGTAGGTAATTGGTGTTCAGTACAGAGATCAACATTTGATTTAAAGAAGCTCTATCATGATTGTAAGTTATTATAGTCTCATCCTATCAACCTGTAGACACAGATATCAAATATCCTAGTAGGAATATACGATCATATAATAGATCATTCAAATTCATTCAGAGCAGCTGTCAAACCATCAGCAGCGACTAACAACAGAAATCGGTAAAAGGTTGCTAGGTATCAGGACATACCCCATACACAAATTGATATAACTATGGAGAGCAGACAATCTTAACATCATTACCAAGATCAGAAATCCTAAATACTTGGAGTAGTAAGGGAAAGAGGTAGTCTGGCGCTCAAACAACGAACTTTCTTTGATGACTCATCCCCCCCGTGGAACATCCAAATGTGAAAAAGTTTGAAAAAAACGTTTTTATTGATTTTTTTATTGATTGATAATTTATCGATTTTGTTTTAACAAGCGGGGGACACAGTGCTCTGAAGAGCCCCCTTGGGGTCAGCAGGGGGAGTTAGAGGTATAATATGGTAGCACTTGGCTTGACCTTATCCTCAAACAAACAAACCTTACCCATCAAGAAGTTCAATAGCAGCCAACCGTGTTATATCTTAACATGATCATATTTTATACCTATGCAATATATCCTTCACTTGATCATATTTTATACCTATGCAATATATCCTTCATTTGTAGTTCTTTTACGTTTCATGTGATTACCCTGCAACTCTGATATACTGATGCCGCAATCATCCTTAACACATCCTTCATTTTCTTATACTGACTTTTCATAAACCCTTGGCATTAATAGGTTATCTTGACCGAAAACGTTTGCTAAAACACATTACTTCACAAGAGAGAGCGCCTAATTTTTTTTTTATAGAAAACAGACTTTATTTTCTCTTAGTGAATTACAAATATATGATCAAGATATGGAGATACTAAACACGTTTGTGATCTACCTTGACTCACTCTGATTGAATATGTTAACACAAAGTTTTATTTTGTGAAATTTATTCAAGTTTTTTAACAGACTACTTACACTTTTAGAGTAGTAAACCTATTAGTAAATTTAATTATTTTTTCCTTATTAATAACCTAGAATCTATCCATTCTTGTTACATTCAATATTGTCTATCTAAAGCAACCTGAAATAATCTTGACTACAACAAATGTATTAGATAGAATATTGTTATCCGAGAAAGATGAGAAGCCAATCAAGTACTAATTGATTCAGATTGTGTGAACTTTGTAAATACGGAAAAGCTTTTTCCATATTTAAATAGGAAGCTCAAATCGTTCCTAGTTGATTTATAGAATCAAATAATCAAAAAAGTACATGTTTGCACAAATGAATTTATAAGTTTCAATAAATATTGCATTCCATAATCATAGCTAAATTAACCAATATGTTAATAAGATTTCTATTTTTTCTGCTACATTCATGAATAAATTAGTTAATGAAGTTGATTAAGTACCTATTATTTTTTCAATAGTGTAAAATTCATAATTTTCAAACGTTGAACAAATTATTTGCAGACAAAAAATAATAATATAAATGCTGTATCATGCTACTAGAACTTTAGTCAGTAATATGTGTATATAAAAACAATAAATATTATAAATGCCACAATATCTATGATTTTTTTCTTTTTGCACGCAGTGACATAATTGCATAGAAATAAATACATATAGTGAGGTTACTTATATATTATCTATTTCTATGGGTCCTATACTATATTTATCTATTTCTATGGGTCCTATACTATATTTATCTATTTCTATGGGTCCTATACTATATTTATCTATTTCTATGCATAATTGTAATTAAGAGATATTAATGGTTTTAAAAGAATTATAGATTATTATATAACAAACTATACAATATTATTTATAAATCGTATAAACAATAAACATACTTGCGTGAGTAGATACATTTTGATTTCTTATAAGAATTTGATAATTACCTAATAATGTATAAGAAAGACACACGATACATTAATATGCCCTCTGCCATAAAATATAAAACCATATTATAGTTCAAGGTTGGAGTAGAGTTGCTTTTTCTTTTTCCAGTCGAAGCCGATCGTTATTTAATCTGATCATTTCAATTTCAAGTCTTTCTCTTTCAACTTGATGCCGTAAAGCTTCATTTTCCAATCGCTGCCTTTCCACCCCTAATCTGAGCTCTCGTAAATGTTCATTCTGTTCAGCGATGGTGTTGTGGGGTGCGGCGGATTGAGGAAAATAATGGAGATTGCTTGGTTTAGGAGGATTCAAATCGTTAT
Organism: Monocelis spectator; assembly: GCA_036784945.1. NCBI lineage: Eukaryota > Metazoa > Platyhelminthes > Proseriata > Monocelididae > Monocelis > Monocelis spectator. The sequence goes on from JAYMFX010041562.1 coordinate 3,904, forward strand.
TGGTCGATGAGTTGGACGCACATGATGAATAGACATTGAACACTTGGGCATCAGTAGTATTATCATTATTAGTTGCCTCGTCTATGCAGTCTATAAACACGATATCGTCATCAGTGGCTTCCGGTTTGATTGAAATGAGATTGTAATCCCCGCTTGAAGTAATATTTGACGAATTCACAATGCCACTATCGGGCGGTCTTACTAGCGCATTTAGAGATGGCGATGGGTTGGTTTCCTCGCCAATCATTTTGTTGACATATCTTCGTTTGGCTGGGTTGCTGCTTCTGTTGGACGATTGGAAGTAGGACCATTTCCTGCGACATTCATAGGGAGAGCGATGGAATTCGCTGTTCCTGCTGACCTCCTGTGCAATTTTCTCCCAGGCGAAATTCTTCTCCTTGATTTGCATCGCTCCGTAACAATTTTTTGTGACCGCACTGATGTAAAGTTGAACACCTTTACGAAGGTTATCGATTTCTTCATGAGACCAATTAGGTCTTCGTTGAAAATAAATATTTTTCGATCCATTCTTCAATTTGTACATTTCTATTCCGATAGGTACTTATACCTACCTATGTGAATCAATATATGGTATTAATTTATTCAAGTCCTATTTGACTATTAATTTACACCTTGCCAAATATTTACCACTGACCAGGTAATGAAATAATCGCACGCACCTTGCAGTTGTTGGCCAACTAAAGTTGCGATAAAATGCTTTATGACTAGCGACGATTCTGTTTTCTAATCGATATTTTCTGTAGCAGTTGTTTATTATTAGTCTGCCACTTCTAGGCATTGCCTCGTAGAGTAAATTGGCTAGCTGCCTCTCTCTCATACACACTCATTCACTCACTCCTCACAGGAGTGAACAAGACGGCGCAGAATTGTGAGTGAGAGAAGGAAAATCCACAAAATCAGTCGTCACATCTCTCTCACAACCATCTCACAACGATACATCAACGATACCTTAGCAGCGATAGCTCTAATATTGTTGTTGTCGAATCGATTTTTTGACGAGTAGTATAATATATTGTGAGATAGCTGAAGTAAGACATGCGCAGAAATATTCACATAACAATACCTTTAACACACAGCTTATATTATGTAAGTATAATAGGTAGTAGTATGGTATAATATGTATTAAATAGTTTTAGAAGCGAATGTTTTATTCAAAACTTAGATATTCCGTGCTTAAACAGGGTCAACCATTTATAAGAATTAATTTTCATGACATATGGAACAGTTTTTGGAAGTCATCTGTATAATTACAATTATAGAATAATATGTAGAATTATAGTTTTATATTACTCTACTCAATATTATTATATACTTGTGTAGGTATTTTTTTATAGGTCTTCAAGTTTGCAATCAATTTTAAAATTCCATTTACCACTTATATATAATATATGGTAACGGCCAATTGCTCTCGAATTTCATTGAATAAATTAATTTTGTGATTAAGTATTGCAACGAGTTGACGCATAACACGATTATAACAGGAAAATAATCAATATCGAATTTTTAATTATCTGTCAACAAGATTAGAATATGCATAACATTATATATTATAAAGTTTATTCCTGACTTAAGAGCGAATGGTGGGTCTAAAATTTTATAATTTAAGCGATAAAAGATCGACCCACGCAATCTTAACACCCAAAAAATCAATGCGTGATTTTCATGTGTGCTTAAAAGAATTTCAAGAAGTCAGTGAACTTAAAATCATAGCCTCAAATAATTTATAATGGTCTAATATAGTCACTCTGTTAAAAAAAGTTAACTCTTAACTCAATCTGTTGAGAATTTGTTACGTTCTTTTACTAAATGTAATCATACTTTTCAAATCGTTGATTCCAAGACTAAGACAAGACCTATACCTTAAACAAGGACATACGTGGGCGCAATAAAAATCAATAAATTAGTTCGGCGCGCTCACGATCATTATACAATACGGATTGTCAAGAAGATTGCCTATAAATACCTAAACAAGCTATGCAAAATTCAAATCCTATGTTACATAATATTATACCTCAAATATTGTCAAGCATAAATTACAAATTGACGTCACATGCCTGATTTTAATACTTCTTATATCTTTAGAAAGTACCTACTCTTTTGGTATTTTCTTACAGAGAAAAGATTATTAAAATCAGACTAAGGGTTCAGGAGTGACGTCAATTTGTAATTGATGCTATTTTATAATGGTGGAGATAAGAAATAGTTGGTAGGTCAAAACCAGCGATATGCGTTTCTGTATTTTAGAGAGTCGAACTCTCTTGGTGGTATTATCACCTAGTCTATGCTCCAGAGCGTACGTAACTCAATTCATTTTAATACTACTAAATGCATTCCTGAATTTTCTGTTATATAACCGCTTATTATTAATTAATCTTCGTATATTCCAACAAAGTGTTTATTATTTAAGAAAAACTAATGCAGAGCATAAAACAGAAAATATAGATTTATTTATATCTTGAATGATAAAATAAAAAAGCTTTTATGTACAGATATGAATGATTCCTGACTCATAACAGAACAAATAACTATCTACACATACTCGGGGATTATGTACAACATCAGATTCATTCACAATAATTCATTTCAATTCTATGTATGTATTTTAATGGCAAAAAGTATATCCGCAAATTTGCAAGTAAATAAAATTCAATAAAATTTGCAAATTCACAAATAAAATCTGAATATCATGGGGACAAATTTGAATTGGAAAATAAAGTAATGGAACGCAGCCACATAAGTAGAAGCCCGCTATTAAATTGAAAAAGAAAACCAAACGCCAACCAATAATGACCGCTTATGAGACAACACAGCGAATATTCCAGTCAAAATCGAGGAACACGAGAGAATTGTGGCTTGATTGAACAACAACGGCTAGCCATCATTCCTCCAGTTAAATCCTCCTGGCCGTTCACCTTCAGGAAGGGGATCGTAATTTGGGTCGTGAATAGGTCCATCGATCAAATCTTTTCTATAATCATCAGAAACACAGTCATAATAATTAATAACATACAAACAAAGAAAGAGATGAATTTTTAATCTGCCACTGCCACCTTATTAAGATATTTTATAAGGTATCGTAACCTCTCTACAGAGCTATACAACAATATTTTTCACTCTCGAGAGTACATGGCAGGGATTAGAACACTCGGCTCCTGGATTGGTGGTCAAGCGTTCTAATCATTCGACCAGCGTTTTTATATTGTCTGCTAATTCAACTGGATGCTGAATTAAACATAGCGATTACTTATAGGGATCTCTCTGCCTGATTCAACATCCAGTTGAATTAGCACACAGTATAAGAACGCTTTCAACTTGTCATACTTTTGTAGAGAGCGCTGGTCGAATGGTTAAAACGCTTGACCATGAATTTTAAATGAGTAAGTACGAATTGAATATTATAAAAGTCACAGACTTACATTAATTTTGGCGTTTTGAGGACTTTGAAACCATTGATTCTGTTAGGCAGAACATCTTCTAAGAAATAATATACATGGCCGACTGCAATCCCTGAAAAATAGCATTAATCTTTTATCATATGTAAATTCAAATAAAATAACAATTATTGTAAACAGAACATCAAAAACGTACTGTAAATGTTAATTAGACTGGAATTTAAGACTGACATTCGAATTCAGAACCTGCACCAGAATATCGTTTTACTAAACAAACAGCTATTATTTAAAATTAAATCTAAATTACAATGTAGCGATTAATAAATAGCTTGAATTAAGATCCGTCTTTTACTCCTAGCACCATTCAATTTTTTAAAAAACGTATAACCTCGTCAACTCTCTACAACACAAGCTGTTGTTACGCATTCTAAAACAGGTCTAAATGCTTTTCATAATTTTTAACAGTCAGTTCGACTTGGGATTGAGGAGAATTCGATTAACCCAGCGAATCAAATTAGTCAATAATAATAAGTTGCCTCTGGTTGAGATTCGGTTGTTACCTCTGGTATTAGAAATACGTAGAGACAGAAACAAAATTGTGATCTTATTTTATAGTGTTTATATTATCAAATAGAAATCATTCTATTGTATTGCATTTCAGAGTTGAAGATTTTAATGAATTCAACCTTACCTATAACATCAATACGGATTCCATTTCCTAAAAGGAAGGAAAATGCCACAAGAACCCATGGCAAGTAAGGTGCTTGAAATGTAAAAACTCCAAAGAAGGACATTCTGACGAAAGGATTTCGTCTACTCCAAACATATACGATCATAATTGTTAAAGCATGACCAAGAAAAACTGTTCCTTCAATTACACTAATAATCTGAAAACAAAACAGAAACAGAAATAACTTGATTAGAATCGGGTTACTACTCGATATATCATTTCGATTATTACCTAGGTAAAAGTTTACTAAACGATTATCTTAGGGGCAGAGCTGTGAATCTCATTTAACCTGCATGTAAAATAGGATATGGTCTTACCAGCATTATAATTCCCCCAAATATGAACATTAACAAAAAGTCTGCAGAACGTCTTCTGAAAGAATTTTCCTCCAACATGCGACAATATTGATATATAAAGATAATATTCAATAAGAAATTAAAGCCAATACGACCAAAGAAACAAAATGTTGTTATCACTCGCCATAACTAAAAGAGAAAATAATAAATCTCATCAATAAAATATCTTTAGAAAAATGCAGTATTTTTTTCTATCTTTTAAAATGTCATCATGTCTAAAATATAAATTGCAAGATGACATGCAATAGGCATGTCTATTGAAAACAGTGTAAAGCCAACTAACACTGTGCTATGATTCCACATAACTCGATCAAGTATCTGTAACAAAATAAAGTTAAATATCTGCATAGCTATTGTGCAATTATTTGAATCTTATATTTAGTCTTAAATATTATAAATATACACAGCAATTCACTTTAGTAACTTTCCTACTAGGAATTGGATAAGCTGATAGCAAATTTGGATCTATTTCAAGTATATAATTATTATAATAATACAAATTCATTCTTACTTGAAAATGACTGAATGTGAGAGTTGGATTAAAATACAACTGCAGTTCATTAACAAATTCTAATTGCTGAAATTAAAAAAAAATGACATAAATAAGTATACTGAATCCAAATAATAGAAAATATATTGTTCTGAAATAATTAAATAGATGTAGCTGTATATGAATAAATAGCCAATGAGGTGATTTTTCCATGCATAACTCAACCTGCAGCTGTTTGCAACATTGACTGAGCAAATGAGTCAGTTAAATCAGATTCATTAGTCATTGGATTGCAGCAGGCATTATGTTAAAAATTGTTTCCATTGATTATTACTCAGTCAGTCACTCTAACCTTTAAGTGTTTCCATGCAATTAAAATTATAAACCCTGTACATACATTGATATGATTACAAACCATTGCAATTTGATAATAGCTTGTTTAAAACTAATTTTGTTAAAATAAATGGTTTTGATTATTTGTTTATATACTTATTCTCATATTATTTCCTCCAACTCTTTTATATCTTTCCCTAAAGTAATGTTTTTAAACACTTGACAAATAGTCACAAATACAGTCCTGCCATAACTCCCTGATTACATCACCCATTTCAGGGAAATCTACTGGATTCCACTCCTTTTTATATGGCAGGTCTGCAAATAATTCATTAGTAATGTACCATAATTAATTAAAATGAGTCTTATACTATAATATTATATTTTGCATATGTTATACCTACTTACTTCAAATAGCATCAAACATTATGGTTTAATACAGCTAAAACAAACTGGTTTGTTTTAAATTAAAAAGGTGAGCCTAAAAAAATCAATAAAACTATAGTTACACTGCAAATAAAAACATCAAGTTACAGTAATGTAGTAAATAAATTGCCGTAACTTGACTGACCCACTTGTCAACATGGTTAGATATCAAGTTATGAGAGTAACCATCAATCTATGCAAACAACCAATCAGATTTGAGTATTTCCATCTATAACTTGATGGACCCATTTGTCAATATGGGTTGACATTTTTAATTTTTTGTGTATTTATATGATTTGTTATAAACTGAAACTTTAATGATTCTGTAAATGTGATGAGAGAACAAGTATTTTAACTAAACAGTAAGGAATTTTAAGGCATAAATAAAAATAATCTGGTGAATCTATGAAACACAAAAAAGTACTATTAGTACTAGAGTAAAGAAAGCACTGCTGCAATAGGCTATATTGATTTGGGTAATTTAAAAAATATTATAAAATTGAATTATTAGGAATTTCCAAATCCAAATATGAAAAATGATAATTCAAATGCCAAACAAATTTTTTATAAAATATGTACCACAGCCAATGTTGTAAGGACACATATTGTAGAATAGGCTCTAGTGATAGGAGGTATCTGTAAATATGCTTCTTTAATATGATCCATTCTCTATTGTGTATGATTCAAGTTAAATATTTTGCATCCCTTATATTTATCAACACGTAGAAAATGAAGTTGAATATCAGCTGGCAAATAAAAAACGTTAGTACATTATAACAAAAGCATCTTTTTTCCAACAGCATAAAAACAGAAATGGACTAAAGAAGGATGAGAAAAACATCGCTAACAAAAAATAGATAGGTTAACATAAAAAGAAGAATGGAGCCAGACTCATTGTGAAACAATGTTCATCCAGCTGGTGGAAGTTGAAGCATCTCTGTAGACAGGGATTAAACAATAATTCTATTTAGTAATATTAAGAATTTAAAAATTTAACATTGAGTACTCATATAATTCATGATTTACTTTTTAGTACAATAAAAAGTACTACAATAAAATATCTCAATAATTTATCCTGTTTTAATAAAATGGCAAAAATAAAAGGTCTCCTGTTATGGAAGTTTCAACAAATATTTGTAGTATTTGTTTTATAATATCATTTGAAGATAGATCTATTTAGAACTATTTTTAAAATGCTTAATTAGTTGCTTATATTTTATTATAATTTTTAGGATTTTAGTAATCTTTATCGAAATTCTACAAAATGCCAAAAGATTTGATGAATGCATTGCTAACGGTGAGTCATGAATATTGTTTTTGAAGTACATGATTTAGGTTGTAAATATGTTTTAGAAAATATTAAGGAAATGCTTAAATTGCATTTTATTTTAATTTATTCTATTATCATAATTACACATCATACTATCATACTTGCATTTTTAAGTTACACCCCAGCTTTGTTACACCTCAGTGTAAAAGTCATGACATTCCCTTACATTTTTGAAGTTTATAAAATTTGAATATGCATTTTATTTTTTATACCTAATTAGTTCTATACCTATTCATCCCTGAATAATATTAATTTTCCATCAAATTAGGAGACAGGGAAGGGAGTTGATTGTAGAATGCCCCTTTTCATTATTAAGATATCTACCATATAAAGGTATATTTATTATAAACCTTATTATAAACCTTTAAAGTTTTTTTCAATTCTCACTGCAAATAAAAACGTCAAGTAACTTGACTGACCCACTTGTCAACATGGTTAGATGTCAAGTTATGAGATTAACCAATCAGAATGTTCAATTTAATGTCAACTTACATAAGTTGACATCAATTTCTGCAAACAACCAATCAGATTTGAGAATTTCCATCTATAACTTGATGGACCCATTTATCAATATGGGTTGACGTTTTTAATTTGTAGTGCTTATCTATATAAAGTTTATACAGTAATGTTAAATAACTTTACAAGGTGAGCATAAGGAAAAATAATTTTTAAAGGATTAATCTAGATTTTCACAGTAATTTGTATTTTATATCAAACTCTATTTTGCTCATTAATAATTCAAGTGCAGTGGTTATAGATTTCATATATAAAAACTGTTAAGTTTCAAGTTTCAGCAAATGATATAGTATGGAAACTATAATTTTTTTTTATATCTTTTAGATAAGAGACGATGGTGCAGGGGACCATTTAGTATCTCCTAACCATGTAATGATTGATATGCAAGAACATGACAATGATTACATGCAAGATTTTTTCAAACAAGTAAGTTAAATTATAAAATAAAGTTTTCTATATTAGATTATAATTTAATAAAATTTAACATTGTATTTTAATGAATTTCTGAATCTGATCAACTGGAGTAAATTAATGTAAATACTGTTGATATTTATAAATAAATATGAAAGATTCATCATAGACCTTTTTTTCACATTACTCTCTGCTAGCTTGTAAAGTGAGTTACGACTATTCATTTAATTAATTTTTCATTAAAAATAATGTTTGTATTCTGTATATCCATACATATATGTGTTATGCTTTTCATTTTGAAAGAATTGAAATGTTACCTATCTGTGAATCTCACTAACATTAAGTGTAAATACACCTAATTGTTGTCTGTCCTCAATTAGTTTTTATGTAGTGATAGAAGAATATGATTAATCTATTAATGATGAAAAAATACTAAAATCAATTTTATTTGCAAACATGGTTTGATTCAACTTTTTGGCATTGTCAGTTCAATTACAAAAATGAGAAGATTGTGTGTAAATAAGTATTGACTGCTCAGTTCAATAAAAAAGTGGTTTTGCTTCTAAACCCCCATATTTCTAACTACAGTGACAATATTTACCATTCAATTCCTAAATGTGCTAAAAATAAGATGGCTTCAATATAGTTTCACTGAATGTTGTCTTATTTTTTTGTATTAATTAGCTTTCTCTGTTTTTGTATCTTTAATACATTTAGATAATAAAGATTGCAGAAAATAATTTGTTTTTTTTTACATTTCGACTTTATTCTTCACATTTTCTTCAGATTGAGGAGATTCGAAATTTAATTGATAGAATTGAGGCTTCAATATCCACAGTTAACATGAAACATAAAGATCTCAAAGCTGCTACCATTAATAATGAAAGTAAGTATGCTAATAGTGTCAGCAATATTAATTTTATTGTGATGATGTGACCATAAATCTTTCTTTCTTAATCTTTCATTTTCTTTAATCCATTAATTGTTTTTTCTATCAACAGATACTAAAAAGCAATTGGAAGAAGCAATGTTTGAGATACGTCAAGCATCCTCTAAAGTTAAAAGCAAACTGAAAGGTTATTATTTAATTGATACTTAAGTTAAAAGAATATTTACTTAAATAATCGGGTATACTCTGCTTTAATATGAGCTTCATCGTGTAGAATTATTCTTTAAGAATTGGATAATCTATGAATGTTTTGTTTTAGATATTGAACCGCAGCAGGAAGATCCCGATAAATATGATGCAAATTTGCGTATTAGAAAAACACAAGTAAAACATTATTAAAATCTTCAGATATTGTCAATATTCCGTGAAAGTAAAACAATTGAGACCTCTAACATTAATTTACTATTTATCTATAAAAGCATGCGGCCTTGGTGCGTAGATTTCTTAACGTCATGAGTGAATACAACAGCAGTCAAGTAAATTTCATGGAGGAAAACAAGTTGATCATTCAGAAAAAGTTGGCTGCGGGTACGTTTACTCTCTTCCTTTGTATGAGGAAGCAAATGTTTAAATATGAAACCATTCTAATATAATAATAATAATAACATTCTAAATTAACTAAATTTGTGATTCTGTTTATCATGAGACTAATATTCTGTTATGTTTGTTTTATTTAGCTGGTAAAGACATCAGCATGAGTGAATTGGAAGATCTTCTCGATACTGAACAGCCTCAAATTTTCACTCAGGGAGTGAGTAAATATATCTTTTTAGTTTCTGAAATATTTATCATATGCTAGTAAGGAATTTAAAAACTGAAAAACGTAACATTATGATTGAATAGATAATACATCACATGATTGTAATTACATTGTATTTACATTCTTTACATTACATTACATTCTTGTCTTCCTCTCTCCTTTGAGCTCTTGAATCAATACATCACAGCTGTATTGATTGTAATTCAATTGTATTTTTCCAATACAAATCTATAGATAGGAAGGAAGTCAATATTCATCACTGCGTGTAGTGATATCTGATCATGAATTGCTATTCTGAATACAAACTGGTGGTGCTTTTTTAGATTATCAGCAGTACAATCGAAGCTAAACAGTCACTAGCTGAGATCGAGTCTCGTCATGCTGATATACTTAAATTGGAACAGAGTATCAAAGAATTATACGATCTATTTCTGGATATGGCTGTGTTGGTAGAGCAACAGGTTAGTTGAAACATCATCTTCACTTCAATATCCTATACAGGTTCATCTGAGTTCTTGTCCTCCTCTCTCCTCTGAGTTCTTGTCTTCCTCTCTCCTCTGAGTTCTTGTCTTCCTCTCTCCTCCTCACTCCTCTGAGTTCTTGTCTTCCTCTCTCCTCTGAGTTCTTGTCCTCCTCTCTCCTCTGAGTTCTTGTCCTCCTCTCTCCTCTGAGTTATTGTCTTCCTCTATCTCATCTGAGTTCTTGTCCTCCTCTCTCCTCTGAGTTCTTGTCTTCCTCTCTCCTCTGAGTTCTTGTCCTCCTCTCTCCTCTGAGTTCTTGTCTTCCTCTATCTCATCTGAGTTCTTGTCTTCCTCTCTCCTCCTCACTCCTCTGAGTTCTTGTCCTCCTCTCTCCTCTGAGTTCTTGTCATCCTCTATCTCATCTGAGTTCTTGTCTTCCTATATCTCATCTGAGTTCTTGTCCTCCTCTCTCCTCTGAGTTCTTGTCTTCCTCTCTCCTCCTCTCTCCTCTGAGTTCTTGTCCTCCTCTATCTCATCTGAGTTCTTGTCTTCCTCTATCTCATCTGAGCTCTTGTCTTCCTCTATCTCATCTGAGCTCTTGTCATCCTCTATCTCATCTGAGCTCTTGTCTTCCTCTATCTCATCTGAGCTCTTGTCCTCCTCTATCTCATCTGAGTTCTTGTCTTCCTCTATCTCCTCCTCTCTCCTCTGAGTTCTTGTCTTCCTCT
>JAYMFX010041784.1:0-14803 GCA_036784945.1 Monocelis spectator
ATTACAGAGATAGGGCCGTATCGAAGGGCGGATTAAATTTCCATAGAATTGGAGGGTCACTTTAACGGTCAATTATATAAAAAAACCTAAATGTCTTTGGTTTCAGATGCTCACCAATGTTGATATGTATTATAATGAGTGAATATGTGAAATATGGTAGGTATACTCAAACTGCTGGTATTATTAGATTGATTTCAAGTATTGTCGTTAAAGGTCTTCTTCTTGAAAAAAAGCTTTCTGACTTCTTGAGAGATCAAGGGGATGTATTACTGAGAATTAGGTTAGGTGATTGGGGAACCAAATAGGGGAGGATACTCATCAAAGATAAATATACCCCGGAACAGGAAACTAGAGTAAGTCTGGGGGTGAAATATGATATCCTTTAATGTTATCCTTTTGATCTTATCCTTTTAATGTTATCGGTTTAACTTTTATGTTTATTTGTAAATATCTACTGACCTGCCAAGCTCTGGTCCAATTTCTGAGAAGACTTATTTTTGCCCACGCCTTAACATGCTTCTTTCCCATGCCTTCCATATCGATTATTGCACTCAGTCCATGCATCTGCAGATTCTCGTCCTCAATCAAAATGTCAACCATCATGTATAATATCGGTAGCAAATTATCAAGCTTTTCTGTTTCTGCATCCCACGCTTCTAACGACAGATTTTCAAAAGTTAAGTTCATTAAGTTCATATGTATTTGATAAACAATATAAAGTAATCAAATATTTCTTAATTCAAGTAATCTTCAAAAACAAAAATCAACTTGATACAAGAGATACTTTCTCGTGTGAATAGAAAGAGATATGTAGATAGGTCAATACAAAACCATAAACTCACTTAATCTGACTATAATTACGATTTCTCCTTCATCGTTATAACCCATCGGTACAAATATTCTAAAACATAAATCAAATGAAAATATTTGAAAATAATGCAAATATATATTGATATGTTTATAACACATACTGATTAACAATTGTTTCTAAAAGACGATACATAAATAGAAATGCTATAAAAAAACTGAATTCAGAAGGTCTATTGAGAGCATAGATATTAAAAAAGTCATGGACAAAGTCACGACTGCGCGTACAAATTATTTTTTATTTCTATGCCTGAGAAATAAAGTTCAGCTAACAGGCCCGTACGCAGGGGGGCAGGGGGGACCCCCCCCCCAACCCAAATTGTTGAAGAGGTCCATATTTATACTACACATACACTAGATAAAACGACCTTGTATAGAATGGGCATATAAAAATAGCATTCCTAGTCCACATTTTAACTTCCGGCCCCCACAAAATTTCTTGTGTACGGGCGAGCTAACAACAAAACATAAATACCTAATTGGTAAAAGGTTTTTGTTATGTTTAACACTCTCCAAATTTTAACATTTCAAGCAAATCAAAATGTGCTAGAAAAAAATTAGAAAGATTTGTAATGTATAGTCTGTTACATTTTGATAGTTTATATAGATGACAATATGGTAAAATAGAGGTATTTTAGTAAGGATATTTTAAGATATTATTTAAAAGTAATTATAATAATTTCCAGTAAATAATCTAACAAAGCTTTGTATTTATGAGTACCTAGATCTTATTTCATGAGAGTATATATATATATATATATATAGATGACCTACTTTTTGTTGAGAAATGTGTTCATATGCTGAATATTAACTTCAGAGGGAAACCACTGCGGAATTCCAATGGGTGACCCTCGAATTGTACAAAAATTGTCCAAACGTTTTTCCGCTTTATTATGATCGAATTTTGCAACTCGAAGAAATTTTAGCAGAAATTTGTCATCTATAAAACATAGTATATAATATACTATAGGTAATAAATAAACAGTTTTTATTCAGACTCAAATTTAATTTCTATGTATAAAGTTTAAACAGGATAGATAAATTTATAAATTTAAGTTACCTGTTGGACAAGTCAAATGCTGCGTGGATTTTATCCATCTACGAAAGCTGTTAATATGCGCTGGAGTTTGTTTAGGATATTCATTCAATTCTTGGCCAAGATTTTCTATTGTCTTCGAATCTAAATGATCATACATGTACCTTTGACTTTCCTCAGATCTGCCTCCATTGTCATTCATTTGAAAATATATTGGGCAATCGATAGATTGCAATTTGATGTGCGCCGGTGTAAACTCAACTGTAGTCTCTTTAGAAAATTATAAAAGAGCTCTGTATGAGTGGTGCATATTTATTGATCGCTCTAATCTTAATTGCATTGAATTTTAATGAACCAGAGGCAGACAATAATACGATGTCTTCAGTTATCTCGTTGCTATTAGAAGCAATTCATAACACCATCAAACAACCTTTCATAAAATGTATAGATTCAGCTATTTTCTATCAGGTTGATCTGAGATAAGTGCTTTGGTTATACATATTGTTATTTGTGATGGCAGTGTAAACATATTATATATAGGGACAGACGTTTTAACCAATGTTTTATAAAACACAGACTTACAGATTAAAATCATGGAGCTGTATATTCATTAATCATGCATCACAATAAAAATAATAAACACCAATGACCTCATATTGTAAACACATAAGCATATATTCATCAGTAACAGAAAATAACAGAAATCAGAGGCGGTTGATATCATAGAAAATATTAAAACACGTATTCCTACATAAGTCAAAAATAGCGGGACGATACAGATTACAGAATAAACAGATTTTGAACATCAAAAGATAGGGGAGGTGAGTAGCGAATTGTAATATAATCTTCAACATAAAAATAACGAAAAGTCTATAAATAAATCATATTTAGACTACCAATATTCAAAGACGATCGATAGGTACTGGAGATGAGGAGCATCGAAAGTATCAGAGAAATAAACATATTGGGAGTCACCCTTCACCAACAACCTGAAAGTGCCATCACCGGCCTTTATGTATCATCAAGATAGGTACTCAAAAGTAGCGGTAAGAACTAAGAGACCACGCACAACTACTTACAACGCACAAGTCACAAAGGCAAATTGTGGTAATTTTAATAATAAACATTTACGGTACCATTGTTACACAGAGCGCAGTATCGCGCTTATTCTTTTTTAATTTAAAGAAACTAGATCAGTTTTGGAAAAAGATAGAGCTGGCCGTTCATCAATTGATGAACACACAAAAATTACAATTATTAGCAAAGATGTCTGTCTAGCCCAAAATGTCAATTCACATAAAATCCATTCAACCGGCAATCTAAAAATAACTGGCATCCATACAAATTGCAAGTTTTCCATAAACCTTTTGAGGATGATCCAGACAGACGAGTAGAAATATGTACGGTTTATTGATGGCCAATTTAAATCAGACACTACTAACCTGCCAAACAACAAGGTCAACCAAAGCATTTTTGCAAATTTCCTGAAACACATTTGTCTCACATTAAATCAACAAGGTCATCTAAATGAAAACTACTTATTGAGCATTAATAAAATTGCATCAAGTTGCACGTAAAAGTTGCATCGTGTAGATGGACTTTGGTATATTCATAGATGAATCATGTGGATTAATTCATTGTATTCAGATCATTTATATATGTCCTATGTCAAAATATATACACAAAGATCTTACACGCTTTTAATTTATAGATTAAACTAAGTCAATTTTTTGGTCAAAGTATCAATGAGCAAATTATGAAAGAAAATATCATTTGTTTTAAAATAGGCTATAATTATTCGAGCCAAATTTATGAAAATTTAGCTTAATACATCTAAATATGAGCTTAGGACTTGTAAATGATAGACCTGAAGGAGGTTTTTCCTTTGAAAATTGTCGAAGGTTTGTAAATATAGAGTATACTTTATTTAAATTTTCTATAATGCGTTGTGAGATATATAATGTGTGAAATAAATAAGACAATCTGCATCAAAAAATATTTACTTTTGCTATGTTGCTTTCTTGAGCAATATCAATCTTTAGTTATAATGTTAATCCTTTAAGCAAGTGATGTCTCATTGCATTTAGAATTATTCTTGTAGTTTATTAAAAAAATGATATGTCTTTGTAAATTTTTTAACAGGTTTATTATTCTGCCAAAAAATATTCAATATAATTCTTATTTATTTATTAGTAAATAAGTAAATAAAAATGCTTATTAAAAATATGCTTGGAAAACAGAGGTTTGAATGAAATACAATAATTAAAACTTTAGGATTAATTCATAAAAATAGCATTATAAATGAGATACAAAGGAAAAAATGATGCTGCGAAATGATATAAAATGTAAAAGGAAGAACATTAATAGTTAATAGCTGCATGAGACTGAGGAAAGAACTATCAGCAAATCTTTTTTATTACAGGTAAAGGAGGTTTTATTTTTCATTTCATTTCACAAATTATCATTACAAGCTAAAACATTTCTTCTATAATTGAGCATTATAAGATTGGATATTCTTAAGGATTTGTTATTGCTTTTGTCTGGGTAAATTGTTCTGAGAGCATGCTGTTGTATGTCTTCAATCTCTGGTTCAATTGGTACAAGGGAATGTCACACTACAGCACCATATACGACGACTGATCTGACAAGTGCTTTGTAGATGTCAATGAGATCACAAGCAGACACATTCATTCTTTTAAGCATTCAAATAAAGTATCTAGGCATTTTGCAGTCTTTGTTATAATATAGTCAACATTGTCAGACCAAGTAAGCTTATGATTAATTATTAATCCAAGTAGTTTAGTTTTAGTAGTAGGTTGGATAACAATTGAACCTATCATTAATGGTGACCAATTACTGATAGTTCTAGAGAAGGATATTTGAAGCTCTCATGTTTTTTTCTTATTGAGTTTCATGTTATTGGTGTTTGTCCATTGGATGATTTCATTAATTTTTGTATTCATGATTAAATTTTCAGGTTGAACTACTAGGTTTGGCTCCAAATTGTCTTTTGTCAATATTTTTGCTGATGTGATGTCTTAACAGATTGATCATGATAGTTTAATAATAGTCATTAATAGATGATATAACTTCTTTCAGAACCTGAATAACATCAGGGAGATATTTGAGCAGTTTGATATCAAACTTCTGCCAGTGTCAGGACAAATCATATTTTATGGAGGTCTTACACAAGTTCTTATCAATATGACATTTAAACTACTTTTTACCTAGTAATAATGGCTTTAATTTAGCATGCTCAATATGTTTGTTAAAAGTTTCATTACTCATTGTAAATTACTGAAACACAGCATAGCTGTTATTCATAACTGTTCATTGCTGCTTTTAAAATAAAATAATTTACATTATCTGGATTACAAAATTTATGAATAGCTATTAAATGGACAATAAATACTGCTATAGCAATTCAAAGCACAATAACCCAAATTTTACAGGAGACATTTTTTTAGTTTTCTTCTGAACAATGTGAATGTTCAAATGTTTTTTCTGTTATTTATACATTTGAGTTTCAACTGGGTACTGAAAGCATTGTTTTTATGGCACTCACTCACTCTCTTCATGTTTCTGGAAACCTTTATTTTTTTGGTGGCTTTTTTCTAATTGCAGAAACCATTTATGGTAAAGTGCATATGACATTTAGATAAGAGAAACACAATGTGGTGACTATAATCAATAGTTATCTTGTACTGTCTATCAAGATGCCATTATTGTCTAACAAATATTCCAGTGGTAAGTCAGTATGCAACACAGATATGAGAAGCATATCGGTGTCACCACATTTTTTCTATATTCTAGTAAAGATTCTTGTACCATTGCTTTTTGACTATAATATATAACATCTATATTGCTATCAATTTTTCGCAGACTCACATATTTCACATATGTCAGATCTTGGTCAAATATACAAATTCAGGCAAGAGATACACAAATTTCAAAATATCCTCGATATTAGTTTATTTTTATGTGCTTATTTGTGAGAGCTACACTCACATTATTATTCATCTTTTATTTTAAATATATCCATATATGTCCATAAATCTTATGATCTAATTGTGATTATCTAATCTTTATGTATGAATATTTCTATTATTTCAGAAATGAAATGTTGGAAAAGAAAGGCATGACTCTCCCTAAAGCTATCAAAACAGGGACAACCATTGCAGGATTAGTTTTCAAGGTGATTTAAACGTAAATTACATAATCAGTCATATATTTAAGAAACAGAATAGTATATTCAAAAAGGTAATACTCGTAAGAGATCATTTTTCGATCTGAATTTTCATGCATGAAATTGACAAGGCTGTACGGATTCTTTGTATTCAAAACAATAGTTTCTAATGTAAACATTTATTTTCAATATGAGACTAATTTATTTCTAAATTAGCAATAATTATCCTCTCCATAACTCTCAAGTAAACTTTCAGCAGATAGATTTTTAGTCTTCTAAATAGATTTAGTCGGGCTTTACTCTCTGATTTGAGTGTTATCAAAGGTGATATTTAAAGAAAAGCTTATAAATCCTCGTATTAATTCCTGTTTTAGGACGGTGTAATTCTGGGCGCTGATACACGCGCCACTGAGGGCAATATCATTGCTGAGAAGAACTGTGAAAAAATTCATTACATAGCGGATAATATATAGTAAGTCATTGCTTATCATTTCAAGGGAGCGTAGCGATCGAGGTTTCCATAAAAATCAGAGTATTGAAATGGGCTTTTCAAATTTGTGAACGTAGTTTTTTTCTATACGATTAAGGGGTTAGTGCGGAAATTCCATTGATAGCCCTTTTGCGATTTAAAAGAATTGGAAAATTTTGTGGGCTAAATTTCATGACTAAGCAGTTTTCGAGTTTAATTAAAGACTATGAAAGATCAGCTGAAGAAATATTAAACAGTATCAATCCAGTTAAAAGCGCGGTACGTTATAAAGACGCATGGGCGGCATTCATTTCATATTCTGCTACAGACAAGCCGAGCGAAGAAAGTTTTCTTCAGTATTTTGACTATTTAAAAACTGTTTAAAAATATGCTTCCAGTTACTTGGTCGATCTTTTTGATGATTATATACCAATAAATACCAAATTATTTACGGTGAAAAGCTACAGAAATACCCTCGCCTCATTTATTTACTAAAAAGTTTCGAGGCTGGATATGTCCGAAAAACTGCTAAAGTATTCACAAAAGATCAGATTCACTTGATGATGTTTACTTACTGGTTGATCTTAGTTTATAGAATATTCAATAAAACAATGTTTAGTAAAATGTAGAGAATTAAATTCTCTTTCTAACGGTGTCTAATATTTGACAATCAGTCAAGTATTCACAATTTTATAAGAATGCCTCATTTAGCTGTATTTTGTCTACCTAGTCACTCTCCATAGCTTGAAAAGTATCCTCCACGAACTGAAAAGTGCTACTTTTCTGTCAAGCGTATAGAATGAAAAGTAGCGATGCGATTTCTATGGAAGTATAGAAAAAATAATATTCAAGATCCATTTCATAAATCCTTTATTCGATCAGGAATCCAATTGTTTCTTAGATCAAGCAGAGTATAACTGATAATTTGATATCGATAATTTAAAAAGTATGTAAGAATAACTTATAGTTGTTCCTTTATTTCTTCTTCAGTTGTTGCGGTGCAGGAACGGCGGCAGACACTGAAAAGACAACCAATCAGATCTCAGCTCAAATTGAATTGCATCGTCTTAATATGAGTCGAGTTCCTCGGGTAGCTGCCGTGAATCGTCTCCTTAAACAATTTCTCTTCCGTTATCAAGGGCATATTGGAGCTGCCCTTGTTCTGGGAGGTGTGGACAGTACAGGTCCGCATTTATATTCCATTCATCCGCATGGCTCCACTGACAAGTTGCCCTATGTCACTATGGGCAGTGGCTCATTGGCTGCGATGAGTGTATTCGAGCGACGCTATAAATTTGATATGGAGGTTAGTTAGTTGTAATAATGACAAGAGAGTTCTTTCATTCTCTAAAATACAGAAACGCATATCGCTGCTTTTTGACCTACCAACGCGCACAATTTCCTATCTCCGCCATTATAAAATCATCAATTACAAATTGACATCACTCCTGAACGCTTAGTCTGATTTTTTAATAATTCTCTCCCTGTAAGAAAATACCAAAAGAGCACTTTCTAAAGATATAGGAAGTATTAAAATCAGACTAAGCGTTCAGGAGTGACGTCAATTTGTAATTGATGCTTTTATAATGGCGGAGATAGGAAATTGGAGTTATCTGTATCTATATATTCTACTCATTGTTTAAATGTTAATCAGCCAAAAATCCAGATTGGTGGTGAAATTGACACCGTGATATTTCCACGGGGCTCTCTATCGTAGGTATCAGCCGTATCGATTCTGTACAAAGTTTGGGTCACAAACGTCGATAAAAGTAAAGAATCCCTAAAGCTTGATATCAAAAATAAAATTAATGCCCGACAATTGCGATACTTCTGTGCCACATCCAATAAGAAGAGAACCGGAGAGTCTTCAAAAGATCGTCCTTGATGGGCGCGGCGCCAGAGACCGAAAATGCTCTGGATAGACGGTATCGAACGAATGACAGAGATGAGCTTCCAACTGCTCATCAAGGCGACACTGAAGAGGAGTCGTATCGAAGGCAACGAAACGACGTCAGACGCTGTGTATCACCTAAATGTGGTTGCTTTTTAATTTCAGAGAAACGATGCTATGAAACTTGTCCGGGACGCCATTGCTGCCGGTATATTTAATGACTTGGGCTCTGGTAGCAATGTTGATCTGTGTGTCATTACTAAAGGAGAAACAGAATATTTAAGACCTTTTGATGTCGCCAATGAAAAAGGAGTCAGGTTTGTATAATTTCTACTACATATTGTATCATTAAAGCTCTTTAAAAAACAACAAAGATTGGTGGTAAAATATTGCAATTTTGATTGATTTCAGGCAAGGGCGTTACACATTTCAACCCGGTACGACTCCTACATTGAAGTCACGTGTAACAAAGGTGGAATATGAGATTGTTTCCACTCGTATTATTCGAGATATACCGGAAACAAGTGCAGATGAAGCTATGGATGCAAGCTAATTATGGTGCACTGCATTTGAATCTTTAATAGTTACTCTTGATTTATTGTATAATTGGCGTTACCTTTTGTAATAAATTATTCTCTGCGCGTACAATACTTGACTTTTTGTGGGGTCTTAGCAGGCTTGTTAATAATTATGTAATTTCGTATTTTCCTTAATTTTAGCTAAAGTATTATCAAAGATAGTGGACTAAGTCATAGTGTTTACCCTCTTACCATTATATATCTTCAGTCATTATATAGTTTATATATGAAGAATTAATTTCAAAAATTTGTGAGTTACAAAACCATTAGTATTAGAAAACTCAAGACCCTGTAAAATCGCTTGAAAAACCCCTCGTGTCGGTTCAGCATTAATGTACTTGGCAGACTAACTATGCTGATAGAAATTAAAAATAAGACCGTCTAATCTTTTATTTCTTGAGACAAAATGTCATTGCTATGATCAAAGTTAACAGACCTTACACATCTTTAAAACAATGATTGTGTTTTAATGTATTAAAAAATATCGTTTAAATTTATATTTTTGCGGAAGATAGTAATGAGCAGATATTTAGGTTTGGACTTTAGTACACAGCAGGTATATAAGTTCACATAATTTTGATCAAAATTATCTACATTTTACTAATTTTTACAATTTAATATTAGGTGCTCAAAATTTAATTGAATGTGTATTGTTTATGTATGCACTTCAAATTAAAAATGTAAATATTGACAAATGGGTCCCTCAAGTTATAGACCAAAATAATCAAATCTGATTATTATTAATCTGACATTCTGATTGTTTATTCTCATAAATTGATTTCCAACCATATTGATATGTGGGCCTGTCAAGTTACACAAATTTATTTTGTGTTACTTTAACATTTTTATTCACAGTTTACTTTAATTATTATAATAAATTAACAATCTGCTTTATGCTTTCAAATGTTTTATGAACTCAGACCTAAATTACATTTTGATTTGAATAATTATTAAATATTTTCATGCATGAATGTTTAGTGTCATCTTAGTAATCCTTATATATTAATAACACTTAATAAGTATACAGGGTGTTCGGGCAGAGCCCTCCAATGTTTTAGGTCAGCTATAGGGTCATTGATATTAAAACTATATGAAACTATAGGGTCAGCAATAGATATTCATTTGACACATATTGGTGGACTTTGCCCGAACACTCTGTATGTAGCCAAATATAAGTTATAATATATACATTGATACAATTCTTTAGCCATATAGTCATACTAAGTCATTATTGGCAATAAGATATAACTATTCATTGCAGATCCAATTTCCAATTCATTGTGGTAACTCTAGTAAAGCTGTTAAGTTTACATGTGTCTGTTTAAAATCCAATAATCTATTAACAGTGTCTATAAAGAATAGCTGAATATTTTGCAAATGAACTATGATATTAATATTTTTAAATTTTAGTTGAAATGCATTGTATTAAATGAATCACTTGATTTAGAGTATAAAAATGCAGTCAACTTTTCAAAAGATTTGCCACATTACAAGTAAGAAATTTCATAAGATTTGCGTGATTATATTCATGCTTTATGAATAGTTATCCGAACAATCCTTCCAACTATTTCAGTACTCAAGATGGTGTTGTTTATTTACCAAATCAACAAGTAGTGTCACCCCCTCTTATGTGGATTGAAGTAAGTCAGATTCCCTAATAAATAAGGGAGAAATTATAGGAAAATGAATATTGGATTTATTTTTACTTTTTGATTTCAGGCTGTTGAATTGTTATTTAGGAAAATGAAGAGTGATGAAGTTGACTTTTCCAAGATTGTTTCAATATCAGGAGCTGCTCAGGTTAATAATCTAATTTTTATTATTATTAACCCATTATTAGATTGCCTTTTCCATCTAATAGGTCTTAAAACCATAAAATATTACAAAGAATTACAAAATTAATTCTATCTTGCGAATCACCCTCACAAAGTCTTACTCTGTGATTTGTTCACAATTTAGCAACATGGAACAGTTTACTGGAAGACTGGTGCACAATCAGTGTTAAATAAATGCGGTGATTTGTTTGAGAGACCTCTGCACAACATACTGAAAGACTGTTTCTCAGTGGACCCCTCCCCGATCTGGATGGATTCCAGCACGTCCACTCAGTGTAGGAAGTTAATGGACCACCTCGGTGGAGATGAGGTGATTGTTTCAGTCATGAAAAGGAGTTATTTTGAATCTACCAGCGCATACTCTTACAATTGAAAAACAATCAATTTCAGAGTTACGCAAAGCGATTTGGAACACGACTTTACGAGCGATTTGGTGCTGCCCAGATTCTCAAACTGATTGAAACGAATTCTATTGCTTTTGAAAATACTGAGGTAATAGTAAAATTGTTATATCGATCGATTTTTGATAGTTTAATAATGGCTGCCGGTTTTCTGACGACTTTCACAATTTCACCTTACGAGTATTAGAATATTTTCAATTTTAAATATCATCCAAATCATTAAGTAGATCAGTTTAATGAATGTCATGTAGACTTCATATTTTGATTTATGATTCAGTTTTATCTGTGCAGAATGAAAGTGATATATTGATTCTTCAGTATCTCATAATTTTAGCATATCTGTCAGATCAGTGACTTTGCTAGCAGTCTGTTCCTCGGTGACTACTCTCTCGTGGATCGAGCTGATGTTGGCGGCACTGGACTGCTCGATGTTCACTCTAAGAACTATGACCCCCACATCTGTGAGGTAAAGACAATAGGACATTATAAAAAATTAACTCTTCATGTTAATATTAATTAAAGTAACTGCGGTCGTATCTATAGACTTGGGCAGACAGGGAATCAACTTTTGAAGCATAGCAATTAAATAACGCCCTTTTTTGTTTCTGAGTTGACAGCGATACATTGTGTGAGAGCCAATGAAATGATCGATCTTTCTACGCAATTTCATTGGCTCTCACTTTAAACCAATCAGACGCTCTCGTACGGATAATTCTTGACATATTTGGAGTGTAAACTCACTTGATGTTGCCACACAGTCGCTGAAATAATTAAGTAATTCGTTAATGATTTTTGTTTTCCCAAGTTAAAGAACAACTTGCAAGAAAGAGTTCCAGATCTCTGGAAATATGAGCATCTCTCTGCCATTGTAAGGGTTTATTCATTCCCTTTTCTCAACATCCTCTGTGTCGAGTAGCTCTTCAAACTACAGACGTGTTATTAAGGATCACCTCTCTGTTTCAGCTTATTTCTCCGGATTTGTTACGAAAACTCGGATCTATTCAGCCTTCTTTCCAAACTGCTGTGAGTTACTAATTATCTGAATGGCAACTCTTTGAAAATGAATGGCATAGTGCAGTGCATCGAAATATTTATGAGGATTTCATATTTTAGGGTTTCATATCTTCCTATTTTGGGAAACGTTTTGGATTCCCTGATAATTGTGAAATTGTGCCATTTACTGGAGACAATCCGGCAACTCTCGTTGGAATGAAGCTCAGAGAAGGAGATGTCTGTGTAAGAATCTTCCATACGATGATTCATTGTGAGAGTTAGCTTGCTAGGACACATTTGGGCTACCAATGTTGCAAATTGTGGGTTCGAAACCCACTATTCTATATTATATCAATGACGCCATCATTTATTCTATATTCTAGTAATGACGTCATCATTTATTCTATATTATATTTATGACGTCATCATTTATTCTATTTCAATGACGTCATGTTTTCTTTTAGTTAAGTCTCGGCTCCAGTGATGTCCTCATATTCTGGAATTGTCAACTTCCATCCGCTGACTCTGCAACACTTTGCACCGTGTTCCTGAATCCTATTCAAGATGATCACTACATGTCCATCCTATGGTAACTCCTTAAATCAGAATATAATTATCAGAATAGATAATTTAGAAATTCCGCGAAATTCGGTCAATGCTAAAATGCATCAGGAGTCAAGACATTTGAATAGTGGATCATGAATATGGCTCCTGCTGTAGTTTAGTATTGATCCGAAATTCCTAAATATAAATATATAGTTTTGTTTAGTACTTGGTTTCTAAATCGCCAACCAATCAAATTTCAATAAATTAAAGCTTTTATTTATGTAGCTCTAGATTTTCTTGATCTTGCCTGGATCAGTTAGTTTTGATAAAGAATCTTCTCTATATCTATCTCAATAAGAATAATGTTAAACAATATTTTCTTGCGCTTCTCGTTATTATTTCAGCTATAAAAATGGCTCTTTCCCTCGAGAGCGTATTTGTAAAGAATTCGCTAATCATTCTTGGGATATTTTCTCCGATTACTTGAAGAATACGCCTCGTGGTAACAACGGTATTATTGGTAAGCGTGGTCATAAAAATGCTTGATAATTATACTTTATTGAAATGTATTTTTAAAGAACAATGGCATTAGTCTCCGAGTTGCTCAAATATCCCGGAAAGCTACGAGATGCAAAATCTGCGGTTTCTTTCCTCTCTCTCTCCTCTCTCTCTCGTCTTCTCTTCTCTTGTTCTCTTCGCTTCTCTCCTCCTCTCTCTCTTCTCTCCTCTCCTCTCCTCTCCTCTCCTCTCCTCTCCTCTCCTCTTCTTCTCTCCTCTCCTCTTCTCTCCTTATCTCTCTCTCTCTCGCCTCCTTCTCTCTCTCCTTCTCTCTTCCTCTCATGAATACAAAATGCTTCCTTCAAATTCTAATTGTGAATATTAATTGAGTGTTGATTCTTCACTCTCAGTGAAATGAATGAATGATTTTCAGGTGTATTCTTTGACAATGAGGAGATCACACCACATAATGTCTTTGGCTCACAGTTGTGGAATGCAGTGGATGAACCCATTGATCTATCGAATCTGTCGCATGGACAAATCTGTCGTGCCGTCATAGAAGGGCAAATTATCGCTAAAAAGTCCCACTTACATGACCTCAACATCAATATAAGTGAGTTTGCATGTCCTATTACTCACTCACCTCTATTTCACAGTCCACAGCTGTTCCAATCAGTAGATATCTTAAGAAATTTGGTTCGTTTATTTAATATTCATATTTCACATAATACTACTTATATTAAATAATGAGTAGTATGGTATGATTAAATAATTCTATTCAATATTTGTAGATGAGAGTTCTCGAGTATTCGTCACTGGAGGAGCTTCTGTCAATGAAGCCATTGTTCAGGTACGCAGATTGAAAGGTTATTCTTAGCTGAAGCGAAAAACAACAACTTTTTCTTTACTCTTAGATCCCTTTTTATATGACGTCATAATTCAAAATGGCGGCTCATGTAACCTTAGACTGCTTGTAACTGCTTGAAAACTATTGGTTTTCGAGGAATTATATTCTCGATATATCTATATATAGTAGTCTTTTAAAAAATGTTAAGGTCATCTGATGACGTCATAAGCTATTTATAGCCTAAAATGCCTAAGAGTAGTTTTGGGTCTCCAATTTTCGACATTGATTTCGGTTTCCATGTACGGCCAACTCTTCCAATTATTATGAAACTTCTCTGACATGTTGAGAGAATATGTAGAGCTTTAGTTTGACTCGGATCACAGATTTTCAATGCTAAAATACGGCAGGAGCCAAAACATTTTCAAAACAATGCCGATTACACGCAGGAGGCAAACTTAATCTCTCCTTACTACTCTCTACTATCCCTCCAAGTTTCATGCTTCTAACTACTAAAAGTCGGACACAATGGCCGAAAAATGTCCAAAACTACTTCATTTTCTCTATTTTACTTTCTGCAGTAGCCAAAACTGATAATCTACAAGTTCGATCGCACGCAGGAGCCAAACTTTGGCTCTCTATGCCTCTGCCCACATAAT
>JAYMFX010042117.1:0-14774 GCA_036784945.1 Monocelis spectator
ATGACTGTATCAACTGTTGATTCATAAGTAAGAATACAACTGAGCAGTGATGACTGTATCAACTGTTGATCCATAAGAGTAAGAATACAACTGAGCAGTGACTGTATCAACAGTTGGTTTACCCGTAGTCCCAACATAATTGCAGCTAATTATTTTGTAGAATTGACACGCAATAATTGAAGACATGTTATTCTCTTCTAAAAAATCTATCGCCCAAAGCAATAATTCTGAGTTTGTCGTTTAAAACGATGTCTCCGAATAAAATAATTTACACCGCTTCTCTTATTTCCCAATAAACAACATTGATGAAACGATAGCTAAGGAAATATCCAGAGGAAGTAACTGAATTAAGTCACGTGACTTACAGTAATTATGTTACCTCAATGATAAAAGCTGCAGGGTTTTATCGGCTACAATACGACTTAAGGGATCATATTCTGACATTTAAGGAATAAAATCTTTATGATTAACTAAAAAATCGATAAATTGTGAGTTTCCTTGTTAATAAATACAGCTTATGAAACTTAACAAAATCCTACGGGGAAATGATTTTGATCACACATTGTTTAATTTTATCGACATAAGGATCCATAATTTGATTGGTTCTCTAAATATACGAATCTCTCACTAATCTTTATGACATAAGGATCCCTAATTTGATTGGCTCTCAGAATATACGAATCTCTCTCACTAAAACTTTATGACGTAATGATTCATAATTTGATTGGCTCTCTGAATATACGAATCTCTCTCTCACTAAATCTTTATGACGTAAGGATCCATAATTTGATTGGCTCTCTGACAATATAGAAATTGATCAATTAAGAAATCCCAACTTCTAATCGAGCAATAAGGCGGTCTTTTAGAATATTTAACAGCTATAAAGTTTTAATATAAAATTAATATGATGACGTCATCGATATTTTCCAGCGTGAAATCTCACCGTTCATTATAAAAGGCCTTAAATTTAATTTTCAAATAACATGGTCCGTCGTTGAATTAACTGAAAATAAAAAAAAACGAAACATTCTTTCAACCACAAGAAAGTTGAACATTCCGGCAAACGAAATCCTTGTTTGAAGTTTCTAGAAATCCACAACTGATTGTTATATCGATGGAAAGAATTTTATAATGAGGTGAGTCAGTTCGAGATATTCCGAATAGTGAGTGAATGAATGCCCAAATCAAGAATCAATTGTAGGATTTTATTGAAACAACAGTCCCGCATTATTCAATAGAATTCGGCCCCTTTGCCGCACAGAGTTATTTGTCAGAAATCGATTTCCTACTGAATGACTCACAGATACTAATCCTCTTATATTCCTCTCATAATTACTCAACAACAATCATCCCTAAAGCGCAATAGCTATTCAGTTAGAATATAGAAACTTTATCAAACTCACCGCGATGATCGCAGTAACATTGTAACATTATTATGCAAATTTGAACTGATGTTCTTTACTTTTAGAGTAATATTAACGTTAGAAAATGGCTTAAACGCATAAATTTAAGCATACAATTCAATTTACAATTTGGATATCTACAAAAAACGTTGGAGATAATTTAACCTTTTTCATCGACAAAATCAAAAACCTTATGGTGTTATCAATCACTTCTTGAAAAAGGAGAAACGAAGCGGATATTGGAAGGGCAATCAAAAGAACATCAGTTTTGATCGTCTACGGATCCAATTGAGAAGAAGAATCTCACCAGAAGAAACAAGAAATTCGATTTAGAAATTTGAAGATATCTAATTATACGATAGTGTAGTGTAGTAATTAGCTATCAATACATCCTCGCGCACAATAATCACCTTTTCATTCATTACTGTTGTTCACTTACTGAGTTTGCAACCTACATATTTACCTGACGCATAACAAACAACCTAAAATCGACTTCACTTCACAGCTCGATATCTCAAAATCTACAACAGATACTTCAATTATACAGTGAACAAACTCTCAAAACTGTTTTCTTTTCAGAGTAGCGATTAATTTCTAACGATAATTTGGGCGCAATAATACAAAAATGTACACTTTACCTACTGACTACATTATGATAAGTAAATATGTACATAGATAAAAAGAAAATTAAGTTGTCATGAATATTAATTTGATGAAACAGTTGGCCAAACTAATAAATTAGCACCTGGAAATCTCTCTCTCAGACTCTCGCTAAAATGATTCATCCAAAGATGCTTCATTTTAGTGAGAATTTTATCGATTGATATACTTAATGATATGCGCTAGAGAATGAAGATGATGTGTTCAATCATTACAAGATTATATACTCTGGAATATATCCTGTTGGATAACACTTTGAATGTGCGCTAACAAGTCACATGTAACAGAGTATGCATGCGGACACCTCTCTCTCTCTCTCTCAAGATGCAGATAATCACTAACATAACAGATTAGAGAAGAGCAGATGGATGAATGAATGAAAGCCTCATCAGAAATAATCCTCTTCCGTGACAAAGTATTCGGTGTTCTCTTACAAGGAAAAATATCTTATCGAGTAAATGGAACAGTCAAAGTTTTGGTAAAATAACTTTATTTTGATATAATGTGACCAAAAAGGCTTCGATTGAGAACAACTCCATTATCAAACGTAACAGAATAAAATAGAGATGATGACAGTCAACATAAGAGGATGATTGCGTCATAGGGTTATTAGTGAAAGAGAAGACAGTATTCGCGAGTAGAGCTTAGAAGGCGCTAGCTAATCTTGATCTAGCTATCGGACAATGTTTCCTTAAGATCGATCAATTACATCACAAGATAATGCCCCATTAGATGCCACTCATCCAATGAAATCAAAGTGTTCTCATTCTGATTGAAAGCATTGTAGTAGGAAGACAGAGTTCCATTTACCGGTAGAGAGATCACTCATAGAAGTAATATTTATTATTAGTAATGATAGATGTATTAGCTTACCTCCTTGTAATATTGGACTTGGAAGAAAACACGCCTAGGAAATGAGGTAGCAGCTTTGGGGATTGCACATTCTGGGTAAGTAGAAGTTAAAATTAAAACACACACGCTCAAACTATATCACTCAATTAATATGGGGATGAAAATTAGATGTTAAACAGAAGTCCTATCCTGTTAGTTCTAATTAAAGTTCAGTTAACAATCAATTGCATCAATCTATCACTCACTTTGATGATGAAATTTAATGCTATGCATCCACACGATGACATAACTTTTGCTGAATTCTTCACAAGATTAAAACAGGATATAATAACAGATTCACAGAAATGCTCTAAACGTATTGTTAATTTTTCAGCAAGATATCTAAAAAAACAAAACATTGGCATTTATGGCATATTTTTATTTCAAACATTCCAAAATATTCAACAAGATGAAACACTCACCCAACAGTAATACAAGCTTCTCTGACAACTTGCGATCTAAGATCTGATAAACAGTCTTGGAAAGGAAGTTCGCTTGATCGAAGAAATTGCATGAACTCATCATATTGGTCACAGCCAGCCATCATTAAACTCCGAATCAGACGCAGCTATTAGAAACAAAAATAAAATTAATTAACTATTCAACAATTTAAGTGATTTGTTTAATTTGTAAAAGTGAAAAGCTTACTCCATCAATCTTCTTTTCCCAATCTTCATCCTTACTCTTAATCATTGTCATAGCTTTGACAGTATTTTCACTTACATCTTTTGCACAGAATATCTAAAATGAGTCTCATTGATGAATTTAATCTAATAAAGTAATCATTGCATCATGGTAATCAATAAAGTAATCAATTGCATGATGGATAATCTTGGACAAAAATATAAAATAGCAAACCTGCAATGTTGGAACTTGCTCAAAACTTTGTTGAAATGCATCTTCATCGATAGCTCCTAAATAAAATATCATTATATTTTATTAAATATCTAAATAAATAACGGAATAGCATTATGGCAGAAATGAAGCATTACCAGATGATGCAGCCTTTGATGCCACAGGGCGCTTATTTCTTGGGAGTGTTGATGATCCTGATCTTGATGGTAATGTAGAATATTTATCAGATACAGATTTTGTCATACTGGACTCCATGTTGTTTATCTTGAATATAATTGATGAAATATATATTGAAATTTTGTATTTGTCCAATTATAAGTTTGAAGAACTAGTAATTATTTACTATATAGTTTATCTAGATAAAATAGAAATATTTACTTTATAAGATAAGAGATAATGTATAATGTTGAAAATAGGACCAATGTGACAAGTTATGCTATGATTTAAATGTTTATCTATTTTTCATTTGGCTAGATTTAATATTTTAGATTTTCAATACTGCAATTTTATCAATTAGATACCATGTGAGATATGGCTAGATATGTGTGACAAGTTATGAAAACATTATAATGATAACTAGCCACTATTTATTTGCTGGTATTACATTAACATGTTATGATGAAATTATGTGATTCAATAGTTGTATTTATTTGCAATGTAGGGTAAAAATGAATAAGCTTCTAATCTAACTTGTAATATTATATTTAATAAATGCATGTATTTGACATTTGAACAATATAGAGAATAAATTTATAAATATCAAAAGTTCATTAAAAAAAATTTTTTTTCACTAGCTGTATACTTTAAATTGTCACTGTTTTGACCAAGTCCAAATACCTATGAAATGTAATAAAATGTTAATATGAATTTTTAGTTATTGTAAATATTCTTTAACAAATCCAGAATTGGCAAGAAAGTACTTAAATTTATTAATTGCAATAGAAAGACTATATAGTTTATACTATCAATTATTGATTTTATTGCAGTGTTTCCGAGTATTTTCTAAATCATGATTTTTATTTTGTGTTAAGATAAAGACTTTATAATAAAATTAGCAAAAATAAAAGTTAGCAACTTGTTGGGTTCACCATTTTGTAAGGGAATTATCTAAATATAGTAATCTAATAAAGGGGTTTATTATTGGACCAGACCAGACAAGTTATCAAAGCTTTATAACAAAGGCTTTCAATGATCATCGCCTGATAAAACTAGTTGAAATTTAATTTACTAAAAATAAAAATTCTTTGTGGCACTTCTAATAAGACTGGATATAGACATACTTTTATATTTAAGTTGAGTGTCATAGTTTGCATAGATTTATCCCAGTAATAATTAGGTGTGCTAATAAGAAATTTTTTTAGTTTTTTTAAGAATACAGCTTTTTCTCCAATAAAAAAAGTAAATTTAAATTTTTAATTAAATTCATGTATTATAATATGAAATGAGACGTAATTAAAATTAATAGCAATTAGAAAATTATTAAACAAAAATTTACATGTTTTAAAAAACTTGAGAGGTCACTTGCGCCAAGATAAATTCGATCTTTTGTTAGTCTATTAAAAGAACTAAGGTATAATAGGCATGAAATGGACTACAAAATTGATTTTAATCCTATAAAGTATACAATTTACTTGTCCCTTGGCTTCCATATTGAATACTGTACTCGCAAATTAGTCTTCTATGGCTCAAATATTGATCTACATCACAGTAAATATGAGAATTAATGCTGAGTTCAAATGAGGCGTGTTTTTAATTTCCAGTTCATAAACTTTAAGTTTTAATTAGTTTAAGACGGTAGAGACTCAAAACACTTAAACCAATTATCTGAGATAGTGCTTATAATCTTTTTAAAAAAAGTTTAGTGATTGAT
This sequence comes from Monocelis spectator, assembly GCA_036784945.1. Lineage (NCBI taxonomy): Eukaryota > Metazoa > Platyhelminthes > Proseriata > Monocelididae > Monocelis > Monocelis spectator. Next base: position 5,680 of record JAYMFX010042117.1, read on the forward strand.
TTAAAATGAACTCTTCAAAGAGCACTTAACCCGAAAATCATCATCATAATTATTATGCTCCCCATCACCCGTGTTTTCAGTGATAAATTGTATGATGATACCAATATATGCGTAGAAAAAATTCTTAACAAGTGTATAGTGCTGCTTTACAATCTGATATTTATTATATCGAGGACTACGACACGTGAATATCGAAGCGAGAAATAGTTCGATCGTTATTCACGTAGTCCTGGTTTTATATTTATGTTGTACTTTGTTTAGGCAGAAAAAGCAAGTTTACATTAATAATATGATCTGCCAAGAGATAAAAACAACCACTAGGTTGATCAAGTATATCTCTAATTCATAATAGTTATCTGAAACTGTAGAAGATCATGCTAAATTTTAAGATTAGTTCTCATGGCAATAGAAAGTGTTTTTATTCATTTTTGTAATGTGCGACTGTTTTTTACTTTTATGGAACTGTAGCAGCATCTTTTTTTGATTATTCAATATATTAGGCGTCCTATTTAGCTGGACTAAAAATTAAACCACCTATCCTAATTTTATTTTATTTATGTGTAACAATTTTCATTAGGATCTGGAAATATGGAAGAAAACTATCCACACGGTCTAAAATCAATTTTTTAACTCTCTTTTACGTATTATTTTGATTTGGCAATTACGTAGTATATTAAATTTAATTTCAAACCTTTCATTCGCATAATTCTTAAGTACGTCAAATTAGTGTAGTTCAATAAAAGGTAAAAATAAAGGCATGGTTATAGATAAGGTATGCGTTTATATTTTGAATCACCCACATACATATAATTATAATATAGTTAACAATAAAAAAAACTAAGTATCTTCCTCCTCATCATCCATGTCTAAATCTTCAAAATCCTCAAATAACGATTCATCCACTTCCACGTTTTCTTCACCCGCCAATTCTTCAGTTAAATAAGCTAAATCGGAAGAATTGAGATCGGCATTCTGTAGGAACATCTCTTTGCCAGATATTTTCTTCGGCGCAAGCGCGAGTTCACGTTCTTTTTTAGTTTTCAATTCAAATAATTCTTTATCAAATTGATCTTTCCATTTCATGAAGCTTTCTATTGTTACAGGAGTACCTATATATTTCTTTTTTTCCTCTTCTGCAAGTAAACGTTTTACTTCTTCTTCTTTTATCAATTCGGCATCATCCACTGCCTCAGCAAACTCATGAAGTTTTTCTTGTACTTCAGAAATTATAGTATAACACATTAATGTACCAAGACTATCTGATATAGTTTTGTTAATGACATCATGAAGATTGTTAATTTGTGATTTAGAAAAGTCTTCTGCGTTTCGAATTTCATATGTTGGTCCACATACTTCAGGATAACCTTCTTTATGTTCAAAATAAAGAGTGCAATATACAAAGGTATCTTTGTCTTGAAGAGATTGACCTTGAATGACAATTTCAAATGTGTGATAAGGACTGGTTTCTAAAATTGAAAGTTCATCAGGAAAAATGCTTTCTAAAGCCATTATCTCTGACTCCAATTCTTCTTGCAAATCTGAATCCATATTGATCAGTCTAAAAAGAAAAATAAGAAAACGTCTAAACTACATATTTGTACTGGATGATTTTACTAATTAGGGGTAATATGCAAGCCTTGAAAAATAAAGAAAATATATTAGTACTTTATTTTAATTGGGCTTGTAATATTTACCTACTTTAAAGACTAATTTGTCTGGATATCAATGGTGTGAGCTGTAGTTCTTTTACAACATAGTAAAATTACAATTCCAACTATAAGCCATGCTCAAGTTGGTGCACCCTTTAATGGATTAATCCAGCATGCAATGCAAACCAAATGTTTACAAGTTGACATGTCAAAATTAGTGAGCATCATTTTGCAAATCTTGCTAAAACTGCAAATTTCAAATTAAAATATTTTGGTTTAAGACAAACATTCTTGGCATACTGCCAGATATTATGCATAGTCCAGAGCATGCTCAAATATATCTTGCTGGTTTTTAATAAAATTTTGTAGCATAGAAATATAACCTCATGTAGCTATACTCTGGATATATCCAGATCAATTAATAGAAAATGAAATGTATGTTTAAAGATTAGCTGATTTTATGTAACTAAGGGAATATTATCCTGGAATCCTAATCAATGATTCTTATAATTTTTTAATAAGATTTTATGCATATATTTTGGTCAAAGCGACAATAAATAGGAAGTAGCTATTGAAAAAAAAGTTGTTTTTTATGTTTGTAAATTTATTGATTCAATATTACATTGTTCAAACATAAATTATTCTTTCTAATAAAACCAGTCAACTTATAGTCGCATCATTTTCCCTTTAAAAATGGTGAATAGAAGCAGTGCATTCAATGAATAAGGATGAACTCTTACCTCATTTTGAATCAATGATATATTTGAAATATTTAAACATAATATTTTTTATAATGCATATATTTACCAAAGTGATCCCATATTTAAATGTACTAGATTATATATAGTTGCTTTTTCCAAAATCAGACTATGCATTTAATTATTATGGTACAATGTTGAGCTGTTCCCCATACAACCCTTCTTTCCTGATATATTAGCACTGCCACAATAATTATTGTCTTAATTGGCAGGATTTTTAGTTTATATAATTTGCTTGCAAATTTTAATACCTAATAGCTTACCATTTGTCCATATATTCTGTCAATGTTGTTCAGATTAAGGATCCTGTCTTTAACATGACATACAATAGTTTTATTTATTGCAATAAAAAAGCTCATGTTTAAACACTAAGTAAAAAGTTCTAAACTGGTCGGCCTAATTAGAAACATTTTTATAGTTCTGGTTGGATAGTTTGGAACTTTTTCCTATTATAATAAACTGCAAATAAGAATGTCAAGTTACAGCAAATAAATTGCTGTAAGTTGACTTGACAACCCATATGTCAAGTCAATATGGGTTGAAGTTATTTTTGAAGTATAATTTAATTTGCAAAGCTTGAGAAGAAAATGTCAATAAATTTTATTAACAAACTTAATTAATTGAAGTAATTATGTATATTATTTTATTGAATTATTGGTTCCCATTCCAACCAGTTGGAAATCATAAAAAAGTTCCTAATTGGGCCAAGTAGTTTGGAACTTTTTATGGTCCCTTCCTATTTATTATTGGGCCAACGCCACAACATAATTAAAGGGAACTTTTAACTGACAATCTAAACCATGTGCAGAATTTGGGAGAAAGAAAATTGATCATAACTGAATAATAATGACAATGAGCAGGATCTACAATATTAAATTCAATAACACTTATTGCAGTACAGATATGTCATAAAATCTTCAATTAAACTACACTGCAAATAAAAACGTCAAGTTACAGCAATTTAATTGCTGTAACTTGACTGACCCACTTGTCAACATGGTTAGACATCAAGTTATGAGATTAACCAATCAGAATGTTCAATTTACAGTCAACTTATATAAGTTGACGTCAATTTCTGCAAACAACCAATCAGATTTGAGTATTTCCGTCTATAACTTGACAGACCCATTTGTCAATATGGGTTGACGTTTTTAATTTGTTGTGTAATATTTATTAAATCTAAAAATTTAATATTAGAACAAAATTCAAGATTACTAGCTAATATATAGATAGTTTTAGGGTATTTTAATTGATCATTTATTATTTTGAAGTAAATTATAAATGCCAGCAATAATAAAAGAACAAAACTGACATATATCTGAAAATTTCTTAAATAACGAGCGCATGTGACTTATTCATTTATTTATTAAAACAAAGACTGGGACATCTTATTGATCACACCTTAAATTATACTTTAAATACACTTATACAAGCAAATTGAAAATATCATGTAATGCGGTCTTTTAGCGGAAAGTCTAGCGAAATCGACTGCGCTAGACGTAACTCGCAAAACTGGTCAGTGTGCCGCGCGCGCCAGTGGCAGTCAGCGATAGTGATTTCTCTAGGTTAACTAATATACTCTAAGGATCACACTTTTCAATAATAATAATAATTATCATACTGATATATCAATCAGTATTGAGTGAATAGAAACTTGACTGGTAAATTCTAACATGATATAGTCGATCAAATTTCGCTTATTTATTATTTCTATTGAACTCTATCAGAATATTATAGTTAACAGAAAACCATGATAATGTTATTTTTTCTCCATAATTTTATTTGACTATAGATATAAGAAATAGTATCAATCACGAAATTCATAAATCAAAATATTATCTAAATATGTTTATCATTGAACGAAAAAAATGAGCATCCACTTTTATCGCCACTCAAAAAAACCAATTTCTTTTAGAGAAATTTTCAAATTTTCAATTTCTTTATCACTCAACGATTTTTGAGGGAGCCTGGGTTTTCCAACTTGCAAGTCACACAAATCTGTCAGGTTTTTAAGACAACTCATCATCCCATGGCTTGCGAATTGATTTAAAATTTGAAAAATTCGGCTTAAACGAAAAGAATCCACTGCAATGGAATCACAATTGATTCCATAAATATTCGCATTCTTTGACATTCGTTGTAACAGATTGGGACAAAAGTTAGCACTTGAAAAAATGACTCCATCACATTTCAATGTCAGTCCAGTATGATAAAGAAGATCATTACCAACTAAAATCTGAAAATATGTAGGTTATATTAGCTATATATAAACAGAATTAATCATCCGAAAAATATGATTAAACTGTTTGGTTAAATTATGATGATAAAATACAGACTCACTATAAACTTTCCATTTTTAATCGCCACAGATTGTTTTAATAATTCAATATCGGAATCTGTAAATTTGATTCCGATCAAATTTGGTATTTCGCTGTCAGCAGCTTCAAGAAAATGATTTAGCTTTACTTCACAATGAGAGTACATCGGTATATGGTAATAGAAAAACTTTGAGTTTGGAGCCATTTCCGTCACCGCCCTCACATAGTCCACTAGATCTGCTAAAGTGGCTGGTGGAATATAGGAAGGTGAGATGATGGCATAGGCATCCGCCTTAATTTCAAAGTTTTCCGCCATTTTGAGTAATTCTTGAGTATCTTTAAGATTACTAGCACCAATGTTAAGAATAACTTTTAATTTCCCTTGACAACAATGTAGCCAAACCTTGGCTAATGTGTTCCTTTCTTCCAGCGATAAGTTAAAAAATTCGCCTGATGTACCGTTAAGAAAAATTCCTTTCGCTCCAACAGAAACCAGTTTGACAACATAGTTTTCTATGGGTTCTGTGTTTATATCCCCATTGGACAGCATAGGAGTAAAGACTGGAGCAAATATTCCCTTGAATATTTCCTTGTCGGACATTTTTATAACTTCTGAAATAAAAAATAAAATCAGAAAATGAAATACGTTTTCGGTTGTCCATGACAGTTATTTTTTATGTTTGACAGTTCCAATCTTGAATATTTCTTTTCTGTGGCTTTCTTCAGCATAGTAGATCTGCTCCATTTTTCTATCAGTTAAACCGAAACAGAAAGATTGGTGTTCAGTCGTTTTTGTCTTCCACTCAGATGGGAATCTTCCCGATGCCAAAAGCCTCCCTGCGTATCTATTCATTGATCATATACGCTTTTCGATATGTCCTTTACCTTTCTCAAGATTCTTGCTGATCCTAACCGTGATAAGTCCTACTGAGATGTCTATTTCTAGCGCTTCAACCTATTTCTTCAGCTTTTTTGATGTTATTCCAAGTATTTTAGTTTTCTTTAATTTCCAGCTTTTCTTGATTTATCTTTACTATCTTTACTTTTCTGATAACACTACAACCATCATCAAGGATGACACCCCACTCTGATTCTTCAACTGTTCATGCCAATATTGAAAGTATCCACCCAGAGAGCCAAGAACTACTCTAAATAGAACTAAAACCCAAATTATGTGAATTGCTCGAAACCAGAAAACCCTCGCAAACAACATAACATTCAGCGACAGCATCTAAATTCTCGGAATTAACATTTTAGCCTGAATAGAAAATGGAAGACCCACATGTCTGCTACCATAAAAGCTGCATCTCAAAAACGGTACCCGCCGACTCATAAACATTGACAACTAAAAATTTACCTCTCCAAAATGAATATGGATATGAACATGGCTCATCTCTCTTCATTGGTGTCAACCAGCAAGAATCACAAATCCTAGAAAAATTCCAGATGAAATCCTTTCGTGAAACATTCCCAACGTCCTCTAAACATTCCTTCACTAGCTTCCAAGAGATCCTTTCTTGCTAAAAGTCTATATCTCCAAGCTCACAAAAATAAAGTACATGCTCTCCAAATTCACTTACATTTTCAAAATATCCTTCCAAGATTACTATATGTAGTTCTACTAAATAAAACACTTTATTATTCAGTGTTCTGTTTGGATACTGAGTCCCATTAGAGCTTGGACAGAAAAAAGTCTTAATTTTATTCAATCTTTTAAAATTTAATTAAAAAGAGAAACATGTGTTGTATTATTTGATATTAAATTAATCAAAATTCTCACCTTTACAATTAGGATTTTATCTTTTAAAAATTTCGAGCTGCGCTGCTTAACCCTAAACTTTTATCGGAAACTGTACGTAAACAGATTAGTATACATATTTAACTATATAAATGGTCCAATCATAATCAGAGTATTTGATCAAACGTATATAATATGTGATATTGTAGATCCTAAACAGATGAAGTATGATGTCAACTCAACTGGAAAACTTTACCAGTTAAAGAATACTCTTTAAATCTCCGTTTTATATATTCCGTTTCTAATTTGAATCAATTGTAGAAAAAAAATAGGTTGATGTTTTTAACGTTCGAATTATAAGACATGAATAATAACAATATATATGTAGATGTTTATTTAAATGTTTATTTTTATAATTTTAAAAATGCATCATAAAATGTTATTCAAAATACTTTCTCTAGCTCTGTGATATATAAACAATATAAAAGTTAATTACATATATTTAACACAAAAGGTATAAAACATTATATAGTAATATATAGAGATATAAATGTAAACAAATATATCTTTGATTTGTAAAAATATAAAATCTTCTTTTAAAGACAATAACTTTGGATCAATGTGCTATAAATATCTTTGGAATAATGATGATCATATCTTTGGTAAAATGTCTTTAATTTACAAATAAATGAGTTTCAATTCATATTTTTCTTCTCAAGAATTTTCAAAACCTTTTCTGCCTCACTAAAAAAAACAAATATTTTTGTTATAATGCTTCAAATAAAACAAATGTGACGCGCGCTCTTTACGAATTGAGGGAATGCACGGATAGGGCATTTTGAATTAATAATTTTAATGGATTTCTCTATATACAGAGTAATTTAAAAGATAACGACATCTTATGATTTTAAATATGGCTGTGGTCATAGACATATGAAATTACAAGAGAGAGAATATTAATTACCCTGAGAGAATATTTGGTTGGTTTTTCTTTTCTTTGAGTGATCTAATTATTCTCTTGTCGTATAGTCCAATATCCCCCAAAGCTCTAACCACCTGAAATAATAATGATATTAATTTCTGTTGGTGTTCTATATTCATATTTATTAGAATTCATCATCAAATAAGAATTTTAGAGAGAATCAATACAGTACCAGTATTCTAATGAACTCGCTAGGATCCAACTCCAACATTTCCAATAGTATTCGGAGGATATTGTTGTTCTGTAATGCAAGGGCACCCTAAACACCAAACATGCAAATTATCATATCAAATTAAGGACTTGAAGATTCCAAATATTTTAATGAGTCGACAATGTTTTGTTTAAAATTTCTATTCCTATGCAGTTTTGTTATACAGATTATGAATTTAAGCTATCAAAACCATAGATATAGACTATAAAACAATATAGATACTATAGGTCATTTAGTAATTACAATTGATAAGACTCCCTGAGCTCTGATTTTCTCATCTCTGCTTCCTAGTTTTCTAAAATTGAAAGAAAAACAACTTTCTAATGCTAAATTAAATCAATTAGGATAATATGATCAATAATCACACGTATCTGTATGGATCAATAATCACACGTATCATTATAGAATCAATAATCACACGTATCTGTCTGATCAATAATCACACGTATCTGTCTGATCAATAATCACACGTATCTGTCTGATCAATAATCACACGTATCAGTATAGATCAATAATCACACGTATCTGTGTGGATCAATAATCACACGTATCTGTATGGATCAATAATCACACGTATCAGTATGATCAATAATCACACGTATCGGTATAGATCAATAATCACACGTATCAGTATAGAATCAATAATCACACGTATCTGTATAGAATCAATAATCACACGTATCAGTATAGATCAATAATCACACGTATCTGTATAGATCAATAATCACACGTATCTGTATAGATCAATAATCACACGTTTCAGTATAGAATCAATAATCACACGTATCTGTATGGATCAATAATCACACGTATCAGTATAGAATCAATAATCACACGTATCAGTATAGATCAATAATCACACGTATCAGTATAGATCAATAATCACACGTATCAGTATAGAATCAATAATCACACGTATCTGTATAGATCAATAATCACACGTATCAGTATAGAATATTTTGATTCTTAACGAATTAAATGCATAAAAAATAAAATACAATTATTGTTCTATAAATCATTTGAGTGTATAATAATATTATTATATAGGCGTATTACAATTCGTTTTTTAGAAATTTCATTATTTATTGACCATTATTACATTATTTGCTTATATTCGCTAATTGATCAAGGGTTCTATCCATAGAGTTTCACACAGAGGTTTCACTATGAACTTTTCAGTGTATACATTCGAGGACTACATACTAATATCGATACTCTGATCTCGAAAGAAAATCTTATTTTTCTCTAGAAAATATAGAAAGCCTATTTTTGGTTTCATATCCTATACTAACTCCATGCTAGTAGGCCAGCTTGACTCGAAATAACTATTTTCCTGAAATTGGAAAAGTCCTACTTTTCCACACGAGGATATCTATTCACACGAGAGAGCGTAGCGATCGAGTGTTAATAGATATCCAAGTATGGAAACAGTACTTTTC
>JAYMFX010042228.1:8501-25134 GCA_036784945.1 Monocelis spectator
CGCCCAATTGGCGCTATATCAATTTGAAATTTATGAATGATTAAAACACAACTCAACTCAACTCACTTGATGATGATAACAAAGCTTTTTCTCTTCTTTTTCTTTCCTTTTTCTAAAATGTTCGGAATTTATGTCAATGATAATTCAATTTTTGAGTCTATCAATTGTTTCTATGTCACAAGTGAGGGATAATAACATCTCTCTATGTCACAAGTGACTGATAACAACATCTCTCCATGTCACAAGTGAGTGATAACAACATCTCTCCATGTCACAAGTGAGTGAGTGATCTCTATTCACCTCAAATTTTCTCCTCTGCTCTGAGCGCCTCCTCTCATCGAACACTTTCATCTTCTCTCTGGGAGTAATCAGGTCTATTTCTGATCTGGTGTCTCGCATGTGTTGATTGTGCCACTGGGAAGTGAACTGCAATTGGTTCAGCGAGGGAGTACTCCCAGATCCACTGTCCAGTCGATGTGGTTGTCTCATCACCCTCTGACTGTAGATATTATGAATCTCCAGCATTTTCTCCTTTTCCTGATGGTAGAGAAAATAGAAACGGCTCATAATTCCAAATTCCCAAAACAATTCCTATTACATATTAGGTTCTAAAACTTCAACATCCAACATACTTTTATCTGAGTTTCTAATTCTTCTATTCTGGATTCTGACCTCTTAACTGTTTCCCCTAATACTTTATTACGACCATTGGCATTTCCCAATTCTACCCTGTGATTTTTGCTTAAAAGATCCATTTTTCTTTCCAATTCCTAAAATAACAAAGTAACACCAGATGAAAAGGGAATCCAAAGTTTAACTTCCCCTTGAGATTTTCGACATTTTTAGCAATCCTGTTAAACTCCTCCTCTAGGAAAAACAGACAATACAATCCAATCTCTATGGTTGATTCAAGAATGTTAAGACTTCTCTCCGCATCGTCAGTGGAAGTAATTTGATAATAAAATGATTTTTAATTGATTTTCCTCTAACTAATTCGAGTCGATTCGATTCGATTGTAATGTTTACACAGTGTCAACTTCATCAAACAAAAGCGAAATTTCAATCCCCGGATATGGGGATAAATTTAATGGAGGATTTTTCTCGATTCCAGCTCTGCATTGACACAGAGTCGCGATGGAAACAAGAGAGAGAGAGAGAGAGAGAGAGAGAGAGAGAGAGAGAGAGAGAGATGGGGAGAATAAGAAAATAAAATTATCCAAATTTTATTGATTAGAATTAAATGAAAATTATCTTCAACTGAAAATGCTTTAGAAAGTTTCACAATGATGGAATCTAAATCAATGCATAGTAGTTTTTAAAAAAAACAAATTTCAATGTTTTACCTCAGAGAGAAGAAAAAATTCTGATCGATAGAATCAAAGAGAATTTTCTATGGACTCCGAGAGAGAGAGAGAGTCCATAGAAATCGAAACGACAATAGAATTCTGATTGATAGAATCATAGAGATCAGAATTGTTTTCTTCTCTTCGTTCTCTGCACAATAGATTTATCTAGACATGGAGATGCAGAGAACCATATGTTGTGATATCTATGGTGCAAAACCATTAAGACACATAATAAAACATGGAGCAATTATAGACATTACTTTTATCGACTGTTTGATTCCTGTCTGATAATTTAGCTGAGCTATAAAACAAGGCATTCAAATTGTATTTCCTTTATAAAGAAAGTGTTCAGCTAATTGAATAGTTAGGTAAACAAGTTACCTACCTCTATTCTTTTGCTTTTGTTTGTGTCCGTTTCTTTGAGTTGATTGACTTCCTGACGAAGAGCATCTCGCTCCAGCAATTCTTTATCATCAGCTAATTGCTTAAATTTGGTGCATTTCTTTCTTAATCGGTTTACTTCTGACTCCAGATCTTTCTTCAAACCCTCTTCCGTTAATAGTCGCTCCTTATATCGCTTGATTTGTTCTTTCAAGCAGCGCACCTCTTCTGCATGGCGTTCAATTAGCGAAGGCAATTCTGATTGGCTGTGATCAATCTGAAATTCATAGAAATTCATATCAATAGAGGTTAATTCTGATTGCTGTGATCAATCTGAAATTCATAGAAATTCATATCAATCAGAGGTTAATTCTGATTGGCTGTGATCAATCTACAATTCACAGAAATTCATATCAATCAGAGATTAATTCTGATTGGCTGTGATCAGTCTGAAATTCATAGAAATTTATATCAATAGAGGTTAATACTGATGAGTATTTGGGGAAGATCCAACAAAAAATTATTATAATGGACTCTCATCTTCTCTCATATTTCTCATCAATATGCAATACGCTATGCTATTTATTAATTAATAATTATTTTAAAAAATTTGTTTATTTGAATTAATTTCCGGTATTACTGAACTATTTGAAAATTTTTGATGAATAAAAGATGAAGAATTTATATTCAATAATAAACGCTATCTTAATCATATTCATATCTCTATGGATGTGTGATATAAGAGAAAAAGCAAGCGTATTTATCAGAAGACAAGATAAAGCAACACGGTTTTCACCAAGCTAATCCAATAAAGGGTTCTTACTAATGCAAGCATAAAATTGCAGAATAAAACTCATTCCTAAAAAAGAATATTGAAACTATAAATAAGAATATGAATTGCTCAATAGTGGACGAAAATATTACTGTCTAAACCAGACATTCAAAATTTCTGAGGAAGTGAAGGAAAAATTAAACGATATGAGTTATTTTAGAATGGATTCTGTATTATTAAGATGTGTGTAGAATGATTGAGATTGAGATGAGTGTAGAATGATTGAGATTGAGATGAGATGAGATGAGTGTAGAATGATTGAGATAGAGATGAGATGAGTGTAGAGTGATAGAGATGAGTGTAGAATGATTGAGATTGAGATTGAGACGAGTGTAGAAGGATTGAGATTGAGATGAGTGTAGAATAATTGAGATAGAGATGAGTGTAGAATGATTGAGATTGAGATGAGATGAGTGTAGACTGATTGACATAGAGATGAGATGAGTGTAGAATGATTGAGATATTGAGATAGAGATGATATGAGTGTAGAGTGATAGAGATGAGTGTAGAATGATAGAGATGAGTGTAGAGTGATAGAGATGAGTGTAGAATGATTGAGATGAGTGTAGAGTGTAGAATGATTGAGATGAGATGAGTGTAGAATGATTGAGATAGAGATGAGTGTAGAATGATAGAGATGAGATGAGTGTAGAATGATTGAGATTGAGATGAGTGTAGAATGATTGAGATTGAGATGAGATGAGTGTAGAATGATTGAGATAGAGATGAGTGTAGAATGATAGAGATGAGATGAGTGTAGAGTGATTGAGATTAGATGAGTGTTGAATTTGTGAGTATTCTGCATCTAGAAAAGTTTCATTACTTACATGATGGTTTCAAGCGTATTCCAACTAGTAGTAAAATAAATTTAAAAAGGAATTAGTATGGTTATACATGGTTAGGCTGCGAAATTGTTTAAGTAACATAATTTAGTAAGATTATTCGGGTTATTTTTCAATAATTGATGATCAGACTGATGTGAACTTACCTGAAGAGACTGAAAAGATCAAAATAATGGCATATAATCATCTGCTATGGATATGTGAATGAACAAACGAGTTTCAGTCAGTCTAATCAATTAGATAACTGATCAGATAGATTCATGTTTTAGTTGAGTTTGGTACATAATACTGTAATTAATACATGAATTAATATGAAAATCAATATCAACCTTTTCCAATGCCTTTTCCTGCCTATATGCTTGTCTTCTTAAAGTTTTATTTTCGACTTTGGCTTCAGCCAGTTCTTTCTCTAGGCATTCTATCCTACTCGATAAGTCGTGGATTTTTTTATTACGAGCAGAAAGGATTCTTTTAACTCCTGGTTTTGGTTGATTGGGCGAGGTTCGACCACGATTACTATTGAGAGGGTTACGTTGAGCTGAACAAATAAGTATAAAAAATATATACATACAAATAAACATTATTTAAAATATATGTACATATTCGAATCATCATTGATTATTGATTTCATGATAATCGATATCTCATATTCAAATCATTATTGATCATTGATTTCAGGATAATCGATATCTAATAGTCAAATCATCATTGATTATTGATTTCATGATTATCGATATCTCATATTCAAATCATTATTGATCATTGATTTCAGGATAATCGATATCTAATAGTCAAATCATCATTGATTATTGAGTTCATGATAATCGATATCTAATAGTCAAATCATCATTGATTATTGAGTTCATGATAATATCTCATATCCATATGAATTATATTATCGATATGAGAAACTCTATTTTCTACATATTTTAATAATGCATATTAGAGAAGTGTAAGTAATCCTGAACTAAAGAATGCAAACAAATATACTAGTGACGGATAGTTTATGCAATCATATGGAAAAATAGCAAATGCACACAGATCTCAAATGATGATGCACAGTTACCATGGAAATGCTTGAGAAAATGGTTAGAAATGGAAACAAATTGTGTAAAGTCATACAGTACTTAACTTAAGTCAAGTCATTAAGGGAATACGAAATTCAGAATTATATTTTCCAACACCTGATGTTTTACAAAACGTTAGTCATTCCACATCTGCAATGACATAGTTCCATATGAATGTGATTGAAACAGCTGAACAAAATCACTCTACAAAAAAGGCAATTATCATTATGAATCTCTATCATAATAAGCTTTGAAATTGGAGACGATTGTCGCCTGAATCTGTTAAAGATTCTATACAAACAAAATCATTAATGCATGGAAGAGTCTATATAAGACTACAATGTTTATAAAACATTTTAAAATTTTACTGACCTAAACAAGAAAGTATATTAGCACATCATTATTTAAAACTATTATAGAAGCATAGAAATCTAATTTGTTCCTTTAGAATGGTTAGGATAATCATTTTTCATATTTTCAATATTTTCATTAAATTTGATTAAGAGCTGAAACCTCAAAATCAATGATTAAAGTTTTAAAGAAATCGGTTTTAAACTTCTGAAGGAAAATCTAGAAAGTTTGTTTAAGACTGAATAGCTATCTAAAGTAAGATATGTATCTTTAAATAAAAGAGAAAGGTTTTCTTCAATTTGACTAACACAGAATTACAGCTTTCAATCACAGCTCAAATTCATTTGTTCTAATTAAGAAATTCATCTTTCAACTTTAATCTTTTAATCATGCTTCCATTTAATTTATGACAGTTTCAGTAGGTCTACTCAACAAATTGATTCTGTGAAAATGTGACAATTGTGAGTCTCTCGAATGAATTTACTGTTTTATATTTATTTTACTGAAATAATCTGATAAATATAACAACAATAAGAACAAAATAATATTGATTGAATGTGTTGTTAAGTGTTGCTATGCTTACGATAGAATCTTCATAATCTTTTATTCCCCATATATTCTTTTATAATTCACCAGATTTCATTATCACAGTTCCGTTGCTTCACTCGTATCTGCATAAATCTTTATCATTGAGATTTCTACTATCAGATCATATTGATTTTTTCAATATTTAAATCTGTACATAGTTTTTGTTTAGTTTTCCACAGAATATTTGTATGATTTGCATTAATTGTAATGCAATGCACAGTAGAACAGATCTCAAACCTTCGGTTAGAGGTAACTAATATATAAAGCAGACGAAACCTGAATCAACAGATTTTGAACAACAAAAGATAGGTAAGTGGGCAAATTGTAATAACCTTCAGATAAACAACTAAAAGTCGAAAGAAATCATATTTATATAAAACTTCCCAAATATAAAAATGCATCTCTGTCTTTACATCAAAAGTCGCAGTATGAACAAAGAGACCAAAATTACCCTCTTATCACAAACAAACTCAGTTGGTGTGGCCTCACCAGTGAACACAACAGAAGTATGACGACAATTAGTACTTTGTAACAAAATGTGAATGTCAATTTGAGAATATAGCCTATTTCTATTGGTTTATTTTAATAAGGTTTATCAGGCTCTGTTTCATTCAATCAATATGTATTCAGATTCTACATTAAACAACCGAGATTCAAATTTCTCGGTTGTCAAACTTCATGCAAACTCTCATGTCAGTTTTAAATCTGTTTCAATGATTAATAATTCTAATAATGAATTTTCATTCCAAAAAATTAAAAATCTATAATCATTGTGCTAACTTCTACAATATGTTTACTACGTATGTAAATCCACCTTAAAAAGTAACTGTGTTTCTCAGATTGCTTTTAGATGTTCACAACACTTACTTTTAGTATTTCTTCGTCTGACAATGGGTGAATTGATGCTCCCTGAATCGCTCTCAAAGGTTTCATCACTATAGTCCTCATGTCTCATATCTGAAGAATGTTTACCCTCTTTACCAGGCATGTTTCTACAAACAAAAAGTTCAAAAAAAAATTCTTTAGCTTTTACTATAAAGATTTAATTTTAATTTTATTGTTTGCAAAGCATATTTTCTTTTGTTATTTTACAATATCATTTAAGAAGTGCATATTCTGTGTAACTCATAGTTTAGAGTTAACAAAAGTAATTAAAAACATTCTCTAACTCTTAATAAACCTAATTAATGAATTATTATCTCATCTCATTTAAGATCACTTACTAATTCTCTCATTCTTAAGAGTGAAATAGAACATCTAGATAAGTAACATAGATCACATGTGACTACAACAAGGTTAGATATAACATTTTCTTTAAACATCTTTCATTAATAGCAAGTCACAAATATTTTTGAAATAAAAAGTCCTGTGCAAAAATATGTAATATGTAGAGCAACTTGCAATCTTTAAGATTTTTCAATTTTATGGAAGGATAAAATTCGATTCAGAAATTAATAAAATATTCTAGGTCATTTCAAAATTTTGTTTTTAAGAATGAAAATATGTTTGGGTAATTTGGTAATTATTTATCTAAGTTTATTGCTTACATTTTTCAAATAAGTACAGTAGAATTTTTCTGAAAAAATATTTTTAATGAAAAGAAACGTAGAAATGAAAATCAATGATTTGATTATCAAATCTTATCAAACATGAACTTAAATCAATCTAAAACATTATTTTCTTAGCTACATAAATGATATGTTGGAAATGTTTTTCACATCTGGCATCACTTTATTACAAAAAAGAAATATGATAACTTATGAAAGTCTTTACTAGTCTATTTACATCTTTACATAATCACAAAAGGGAAACATATTATCTCAAGTCAATTAATTCATAATAAAATTATAATAAGTAACACTTTAAATATTTCAAATGACAGAACAATATGTTTGTTTATCATTCAGGATCAAAATTTCAAGGTCATATATATCTATGTATAGATGTATATGAAATCATTTTTTCCAGAGTAACATTTTGTGTATTTCTTTATTTCAAATGTTTTAATAGAATAAACATTAATAATTAATTATTTTATATTGTGGATATATATTTAGAAATCATGTATTATAAACTGATTTATAAAACATAAAACATATGTGCCATTAATTTGTATTATATTTTAATGCTAACTGATAGCAATATAAATAAGGAATTCTGATAAATAATATGATGATTGTTTAGCATAATAAAAATAAAAAACTTATTATTAATATTGCTGGTATAGTATAAACTTATAGAATGAAGGACAATATTAAAAGAAGTTGTAAGGAAAATCAATTATTAGTTATTCAGAACATATAATTTACAGTAAAAAAAAACAACGAAATATTTGAATTATCTTTAAAATATTAAATAAATTCCAAAACTGAAATATTATTTCATAAAGTACAGTTTATTATAAAAATACTAAATACCAAATAATAATATGTAGTTTCAGGCTCTAAAGAATGGCTAGGAATTAAAATAGGAATTTCATAATTTTTGGTAGTAATCTAATGAAAATATGAAAAAATTCAACATGCCTAAATTTTAACACAGCCTCTAATTACATTTGTTGCTATTGACGGAATAATTCACGTATTAAAACAACTATTTTCAATTAATCAGGAAACTAGATATCAGCAATAAAAGAGGCTCACATAATAATAATAAAAATGCTCAAACGTTCTAGAAAATACTTTGTGTATTGCATTCATTTTTTGCCTTTTTAAGAAAGTTGACATTGAAAAGTTTGATTGAGAAATTATAACATCGAATGAGAATTCGCCTGAGCTAGTACCAATGCAAATACCTATAGTTAGGTATTGAATAAAGAAATTTTAAAATAAACTTTTCACACGATATTTCATCCTTATATTTAAAACCTAGAAGAAATACAATTAAACTAGAATGAAATTTATTTCTCTCATACTACCTATATGTCTATCATGACAGTAAGATCTTGCCGGCAAGCTGTAAAAATGATGTTAAATTTTACCAGACAAAGTTTTCTATTTCTATTTTAAATTTAAATTTAAAATAGGATATTGTACAAAATAAATAACAAGGCTATGATTTATAAATAGAATCTGATATGTTTAGAAATCTACATCAATAATGAGAAATAAGTTTTTATCCTTTTTAAAAGTTTAGTTTCTTTTTGTAGATTCGGAAGAGTTTAAAATGTCGCTCATTAATTTAGCCACTGATATTTCTCCGACAGTTTTGGAAAAGAATATTTTCTGTAGGTTCTCTGATTTGATATGCTGCATCGACCAAAGAATTAGCAGAGATTTGCCAAAGCGATTTAATTGATGTGGAGTGTGTGATTGGATGTGTTTGTTGAGGAATTGTTGAGCCCTATCCTGCAGTTCATCCATAGACATAGAAATGTCTTGCCTCGAATCATTTTGGCATTTTTTATCTGATTGATCTATAAAACGAGACAAATCAGAGAAATAAAATATAATAAATATATATTTGTGCATACAAATTTAAACAAAATAATATCAGCATAGATATCACTATTACAAAGCACTATATATTCACTGCTTATAGAAGGTCAAAATGATAAACAAATGGCAAATGAACAGAAAATAGGTATTTATGGAATTTTTTAATTTAATCTCTAAAAGTAAAGGACAAAATTTTAATAAACATAAAGATCGGAAAATTTATTTTTTGTGTCAGAACAGACGATAAAGATAGTCCAGTCTATTTATTTCTTAATTACGTAATTACGTACTGGGCTTGTAAAGAGCGATCTGCTTCAGGTATCCGAATTCTGTGTGGTCAATATTGAGGACAATGAGTTGGTCAATCAGACTCTTCAAAATCTGAATATCACGATTATGTCCCACTAAATAAGAATTTATAAACAATTTTTGTTGGACGCCATTATACATAAGAAAGAATGAATGATAAACTTATCAAATATGTATTCGCCTATCATAAATACCTCATATTAGGAATCTTAATAAGAATTAGTAAGATCTTGATGATCTTATATGGTATCTAACATATCTTGACTATCTTTGAAGATCCTAATGGCACATTTCAGGTTTTATACGTTTCTAATAAGATGCTGTAAGACAAGAGTATCTCATTCGGATTTCCTAGAATTTATTTAGATTTCAAGGATCTTGTAAAATTTATACAAAATTCAAGATCCTACAAAGATTTATTATAAGAACACTGCAGTGGCTGCCGATATACTATATGGGATAATTGTTGATTTTAAGGTTAAATTTAAGAATATTTACTTACTTAGCATTGCCACATTTGGATAATCAAATTGAAAGTTTATCTGTGACAGGTGCAGAATAAACAACTCAGTCCAGGAACATTCCAATAGATTGTGACGCTTCACAGAATCGAAACTCATGAAATTAGATTGAGTCTTCAACCAATCGATAATTTGAAATAACAATCGGGCTGAGAGCTCATTCAGGAGATCTTCATTGTGTTTGGACATGTCCACTGAATTATCATTCGAAACTGGTGCAGCTTTAACAGGAAGGCTTATTGACTTGCAACTGGACGAAACAATGGGCTGGTGCTTGGGCTGAAACCAACATTTAAAAATTATGGATAAATATAGGGCAGAATAGGAATGTTTTCTTTCAACTACATATAGGACTTTTTATTCTAAACATTTATCTACATAATGTAAATGGTTTATTTACCTTGGATTCAATTTTTTCTGAATCTACATTTCGTTTTTCAGATGCAAAATTCTTTATATCGTTAACATGAGTGCCCATATGAAAAGGATTCAATTGGCAGTATCTCATAGACTCGGGTATACTCTTCATAGGGAAATTCCTACCAAAATCAGGATAGCATAATCTAGCCGCTCCCCAAGGTCCAAAACTGAAGGGAACATTTTGATTAACGAAGGGAAATAAATTTGGCCGTGAATAATACAATTCTTGATTGGGGAAACTTGGCATATGGATACTGCGATTTCCTGGATAGCAGAGAGACATTTGTCGGCGTAATGTTGAGTTCCGTGGACCTCTTTCATGTTGAACAGCTAGAATGTTTAAACAAATTAAAAATGAATTTTATAAATGTTCACAGTAATTTTGAGTCTATATAAGGGTATAAAAAACCTCTTCTCAATAAATGTTTAATAACTATAATGTCAAACAAATATTTCTTTTAACCCTGTTTTGGATCAATTTTTAACTTTTCAATTTCGCTTTGACTATATTTTCTTGAAACATCCATATTTTATTTTCTATAATCGATATTCGTATATTATTATTTTTTCTGAATGATAATCTTTACATATAGTTTCTCTATTCAATTTAATTTCATGGAATTTAAATTTTTGTTTTAATTGTTCAATTCATTATGAAATCAAAATTTATAAATTTTGGCGCATTATTTGAAGTTTTGAAAAACTACCTACCGCGATACAAAAATGAAACTACGGTGTATGTAGATTTATATGATAATTGAAACTTTATAGGAAACTTGTTGCGTTTTATATTCATTTGATTTGTGAAACACCAGGCTTTTTTATTTGAATTTTCATAAATGCTTGAATTTTTTAATTATTTGATTACAATCATTTTAATGATTAAAGGAAACAAATCAGCGGGATGGTAATCAATAGAAATTTTTTAATTAGAATGTCTTTTAGCTTCATTGCGGTGGTCCACTCGCTGCTGACTGCGACAGTGGATAAAATTACTCAACAAATGTGACTTAATTGACCAGGACACCGCTAATGGCCGATTGACAGTTTTCCACTCTCTTAACGGTTTGCTTTGATTTCAAATGAGAGAGAAACCACACCCCGAGGCAGGTGTCAACTCGAAGTGGCGTTAATTTACACAGTGTCTCAGATGCTAAGGGCATCCTCTCGCTATGGGAATCGGTTAGCAACAAGATCATTGCAGGTTTTAGGGCCATAGCCCCTCCTTCTAACGAGCGTATTATTATTGCACAGAGTACAGATGGATAGAATCCCAAAGAATATGCTCATATCCCGTTATATATAAGTATATGCAGAATGAACATTTAGATATATTGATAAAATAGATTTGATTTGATATCGAATTACTCGTAAAGCTTTTAGATGAAATTTTAGTTTATTTCTCAACCTGACATCATAATAATAATCTAATGTACAATCTTAAAGGAAAATTATTGAAAGTTTTAAATCAAATCAATGATAAGAATTTATACATTTCTAAAGTGATACCATAATATACAAAGCTTGTTGAGTTGGGATATGAACCTTTGACACTTGGATTGGTTTCCAAGAATGAATTCGAACAATTTACGATCAAGTTGACGTTTTACCTTCAAAATGTCATCGTGATATAGAAATGATTTCTTGGTTTAAATCACTTTCATATCTCCGTAAATGTCAACCTTAATTTGAAAAACTTTATTTCATATCATGAAGATTTTTAAAGATTAAAATTAACTTCAGCTTTTTAGATTTCTAGGTATATATGGTATACAGAATATATACAGAATAAGAATAGATACTGTTTCTTATTACAAGATTCCTGTCTAATTATTTTATAGGTAAATACTATGTTCTGCAAATTACATATGTCTTTTAAGTTTTGACATATTCTAAAACAATAGAGAAGATCAGAAAATCACCAATAACCCTGTCACTCAAGGAGAAACCAACAATTAAGACACTTGATAGCTCCACTAAGACTGCTAAACTATCGAGAAGTAATTAAGTCAATAACAATTAAAAACATCTCAATGAATCAAATCTCTCACGGTTCCATGAACTATACCGCTGTTCATAAGAAAGGAATAACAGAGATAATTATATCAATGAAGACCATAGAGATCTGTATTCCTATAACAGTTTCCCCATATATCTATGGTTGAATGGGGTGCACAGCGGGCTGCGTAGATCACCTCTCTCTTGTAGAATGATTTCAATGCAATGAGGTCTATTTAATTAAAATTATAATTACCGGTTAAATGAAATGCGCAATCAAGATTTACCTAATTATTACATAGCTCACAATGCATCAATGCATATTGCACTGCACAAAACACTGCCAGTGATGGCTGACTATACGAAGAGAAAGATTTTTCATGTTAGAACATGCAGAATATTATATACTTTATTCTTCTTTTCTAGCAGATTCCCATTAAAAGTTATGGTCACTTTTATCAATACTGAATCAGGAACTTCATAAATCTCTAATCTCCCAAGGGCAATCACTCATTTGATAAATCATTGACTCGCATGGTGTTTGATCCCGCTATCCCACCTAAATGAGCTACTGAATTATTGACATATTTTGAAAGAAAACAATTCTCAATTTAATGGATAAACAGAACTTTTGTTTGCTGCTAATTTACCTTCAAACACAGCCAAAGATGATGATAAGATGACTAAAAAAAATTAAAATCAGCCAAACATAGTTCCATGTTTACAGGTAGAGAGATCACTCACTAACACACTCAAAGAGAAATAGAGCGTCGAGGTGGTTGAAATCAGAATTGAATGCTATATAATCAACCAAATGAAATCAAATTCTTAAATCAAACATTCTTCAGTCCTTCTAATTGAAAGCATTGAAGTTCTCATGACATACTTTTATCATGAGAACATATTTTATATGATATCAAACAACTCACAATTTTTATTCATCCCAGCGTCTATGCATTTCTTCAATCGACATGCTCGACATTGGTTTCGATGAACTTTATCCATGGCGCACAACTCCTGGCCTCTGGATTTGCAAGCGTACTGTCGATTTCTTCTAATAGATCTCTATAAATTGATAAGATAAGAAAGTTCTGCATATTATTCGAGTCTATATCAAGATATATATTTTTTATAATTCTATCATAAATAGGACTTTTGATGCTCAATAGAATTTAATTCTTTCAGTACAGAAAACAATCAGACTCACTTTAAAGAATCCAGCGCATCTAAAAAAGCAAAAAATGTAAATGTTGCATTTTTATATTAATTAAGTAGATCACCAAAATACAGCAAATTCTAATCTGATGCTTTGACTTTATTTAGGAGACGATGGCTATGTCTGAGTTTCCGATATTCAAGATATAAAATAAGGAGTACCTCAAGGATGTGTCATAGGCCCGCTAGTATATTTTCACTAATTACTAATAACCGATCAAAGCAGATATATAACTCTCTATATTATACTGATTATTATGGAATTTTGATCGGGTATCCAGATGTGTATAATGTGATCGGGTATCCAGATGTGTATAATGTGATCGGGTATCCAGATGTGTATAATGTGATCGGGTATCCAGATGTGTATAATGTGATCGGGTTACGGACTCGTATTAAAATTGTGAGTTTTAATATTTTTTTCTATTGTCATTTGATTCAATCTGTATTTACTTTGGAGAGAATAATAATGTCCTCTGTATTTTTTGAAAGTTTTGAGTTAATTGAATCGGTATTTCTAATTGAGATTTAAAAGTCACATCCGAGCATTCCCGAATTCTGTAAATGAGCCCCTCAAGTTTGCAATGAGATTTCTCTTATATTGTATCACTTTATATGAATATAACTCACCCGTCACATGTATAGATACCGTAGTGCTTTCCAGATGAATTATCTCGACAAACTTTGCACGGAATGTTCGTAAGAATCCTACCTAAAATATAAAATATTATCACTGTTATAGTGTGTGCTATCGACCTATAAAGAAAGGTTGGATAAAAACAATATTAACTTTTATTAATTGTAACTTACTCGATCCATGTGCAGGGCTTGTACTATCCTCATCTTTTTCCATTCCACCGCGTGCTGAAACCAGTGTTCCTAAAATTACTGATTGATATACTTCTGAATGTATATAGCAAGTGTGATGTCACTGATTGTAGGTTGTCAAATAAAACAATTTATAATATGAGAGAGAGCGAGAATTATAGTGATAGACGCCTCATCAGCGCGCATTCTGCCACTATTTGGAGCAATTAGATTTAGCTTGGCGACAATTGGTCGCTGTTGTTAACACACCACTGCCAGCTCTGCCCCAGCTCAACACTCATCATATTCATCAATTACATCACCGCAGACAATAAAACCATCTACTGTTTTTGTATTTTACACATCGTCAAGTAATAAAATATGGTAATTCTCTACACTATTTTAAAAATATCCCGATCATATTAAATTGATGGGGTTCTTGATTTTTCTCTAAACAGTAATTCATGGAATGTGATCGGGTTACGGACTCGAATTAAAATTTTGTTATGTGGATTCAATCCGTAATTGCTTTGGGGAAATACCTAATAGAGTATAGACTGTTGAAATTAGCTTTAAAGTCCTTGAGTCCCATTCGTAAATTCATATGTAGATTCCTTAAACGAGTAATTATAAAAATCTAATCCGGGCATTCACAGATTCTGTTAAGATAGTTATAGCTCAACGGCCTCAACCGTTTTTGAGCTAACTATTATCGATTTTTGAAATTTCTCTAGTTACTCCCCTCTACACCAAATGATTTTGAATGAGCATAGACATCTAGTTTCATTAAGATCGATCGACTATTCTTCTTCTTCAGCCATCTGTAAGCAATTCTTTTTTAACCGCGTTACGATTTTCATGAAAATTTGTACAAAGGGGTAATTAACTTGCGCAGGGAAGTAAAATTCCGTTCTTTTTTAGTGTCCGGTTGCTGCATATTATATTTAGCATAGCCCCATATAACCCGCACGCATGGTCATTATAACTATAGTTAAATGTTACTCTCTGCATATTTTATACAGGGACTACTATATAATATTCCCTGATTTTATATCTGTAATTATATACTGATCTATAGGACTGTTAAGTGACCCTCTAATTCTATGGAAAATGACTTCCCTTGGATACGAAGAGCATACATAGATTATGGAGTATCCAAGGAAAGTCTAAATTTCCATAGAATTGGAGGGTCACTTAACAGTCCTATTATAGAACGATATTTCTATTGTTTTTAAAAAATACCATAGACATATAATCTACCTTAATAATAGCTTAAGTTATGTCTATATGATAAATACGTACAAGTAC
The DNA here is from genome assembly GCA_036784945.1 of Monocelis spectator. Classification (NCBI taxonomy): domain Eukaryota; kingdom Metazoa; phylum Platyhelminthes; order Proseriata; family Monocelididae; genus Monocelis; species Monocelis spectator. Next base: position 23,924 of record JAYMFX010042228.1, read on the forward strand.
CCAAGACACATACCCAAGATTGACTACTTATTTGAAAACGAATATTTTCAATGTCACAATTTCTTTACATAGATGCGTTTATAATTATGATTATTACCTACAAAAATCGGTTAACGAAAACGTCAATAAATACGATAATGCAAAAACAGAAAAACTAAACAATAAATTTATTTCATTAAAATCATACAAAGATTTTTAAAAAGGTAACAAAACAAATGTACAATACATATAAGATCACAGACACAGATTAATAAAAAAGGCACTTTTAAAAAAAGATTATTACTTCTTTGAGATAGATTATGTTTGAGTTTGAGAGGGCAAGAGATCACTCGTTAGTCGAGCGAACAATTCCGTTTCCGAAATTGAAGAGATGAAGTCTGTCTTGTTAATCTTCTTATCGGGGAAATTCTGCACGACTTTGCGCACCAAAGATAAACACTGATTCTCATTCAGAGGAGGGGACAACATGAGTGAGTAGAGAGGGTAGAGGTCCGCACTACCCACCCACCCCTGGTCATACACATCAAGGGACAGCCACAGACCTAAACAGACAGACAATAAGTTAACAGGACAGTTACAAGAGAAACGCTTCACCGAAAGATTCTACCCAATCTCTCTATGACTAAATCAATATTTATTGTATTTCAGTTTGAACAATTTGTTTTTACCATTGAGCTTTTCAATCACGGAACAATCAGAGCTAAGAATCCACGCGAGAAAGATGAAATATTCGACGTCGATGAGACCGTCATCCGTGTCGCGGTCCACCAGATTCTGGGCCATCAACAGGTACAGAGCGTTGTCTCTCCATTCAGCCATATGCTCCAACAACAAGCGAGGACTAATACGACTCTCATTCACAGTTACACCTTTCACTATGGAAGGTCGTCTGCTGGTGTCATTATGCGCTGGAGCGTACGTGGTGATCTTGCGGGTGATGTCTTGGAATCTGGTGGCCAGCCGGTTCATGTCATTCACTGTAACTAAAATACAAAATCGGAAACAAACTACATAATGAAAGTTCCTTAACAGAAACAGTTAATATGAAATGAGTTCTCATTCAGTTAGTTTACTCCCTTCCTCATCAAGTATACCTCCCTTCCTCATCAAGTATACTTCTCATTCTCATCAAGTATGTCTCTCTTCCTCATCAAGTATACCTCCCTTCCTCATCCAATGTATCTCTCCTTCTCATCAAGTATATCTCCCTT